>VDFB02217768.1:0-10677 GCA_007258455.2 Sequoia sempervirens
ATTGTATTAAGTTTTGTAAAATGGATCATTCATGACATTTAATTTATACTTATGTTTATGAAAATATGTTGAGTAGATTTTAGTATGTTTATGTAACATCATCTTGGAAACTTTATGACAATTGTGTAATTAAAATCATTTAAAAAAATTGTTCTGCTAATTTTTATTCTTTTACATTTTGTTTCAACGGTAACCAAAGTGGGCATTACAGAGATGTGAGCGAAGTTGAGCTTTCAAGACCAAAGAATGAAGACTCTGACAAATCAGAGGATGATGATGAGTTCTTTGGCCATGGTGACACAAGTTTCGATATTATGACATAGAAGAGAACTGAAAAATTGTCTAGTCTTGATACCTAGGTAATTTTAGCAACTTAGAATGATAAGGGAACTAAGGACAATAGCACAAGGAAGCTTGAAGTTGCAAAAATTCTTACTTTAGAGCTTGAAAAGAAGGGAGAAGAACTACTTCGAAAGATGATATGCAGGAAGAAAAATAACTAGAAGTAGGTCAACATATGTTGATGGGAATCACACAAAGAGAATATTGAAGGTTTGTGAAAAGCTACAACTTCCAACAAAGGCTATGTTTATCTACAAGATGGAAAGTGGAGTGGGTGATTCTAAGAACGCACATGATTCCCAAGTTCTTGTAGAATTCATTTTGACTAAGAGATGACTGCATTTAATCAAGGGAGTGAGGCGGCTTACTTTTCCTCTTAGTGTGCTAGATGGTGCCTGGGTAGTTCTATTGTTATCACCTGAATGATTCCTTTAAAGGAAAATTTAACTAGAGAAATGACTAAGGAGATGTCTTGGAGTCTCTTCATCTAGAGGATTATCCAAACATTCATAAGAACAGTAACAACGACCCCTCATCATGTAAGTCCTTTCTATCTTCAGCTATTGTTTTTAAATGCACAGTTGGGATGTGGTTATGTCTTTCTTAATTTCCATGGGTCGATTTCTCACAACTATTCAATGGTTATGTATAATATTTTTGTCCTCTTGTGGTGTCGATAGGTGTCCCCTACCCTATAAATAAGCTTGTTTTTCTTTATGTTTTGGTGTGTGCTCCCATTTTTGTTGTATGTGTGATCCTTTGATTTCAAATGTCAACTCTATTGCCCAATGAATAAGGAATTAGTATCCTTGAGTTTCAAGTCTGGGATCATTTCTTCTTCCTTTGCAGTCCCTGTCCCTAGTCAGAGCCAACTGTTGCCATCATTTTTAGCCCCATCCCCTAAAAATATCATTCAAAATACTTGGGGGTATTAAAGGTTTATATTCTTCAATCTTTAACCAAGTTTTCAAAACTATGTCGGTCACCAGCATAGTTTTAGAACTTACATCTTACCTAACAGGCTTAGTTTTTTTTGGAAATACGTGGGTTGGTCTTGGAACCCGAAAGATCATAAAGCACTTTATAATATAAGAAGAGAATCACATGGGCAGATATCAAAGTATTTAAAGGTTTGGTCGCATTGTATAAAATTTTCAAACCTTTGTTGGTTTCGATAAGGTTTATAAAACTTATTCATCCCCACCAAATTTTTAAAGATAAAGTTGCAATTATTATTTTGTATTTTCATAAAAGACTAATTGGCTAATTAAAAAGTTTCAAGTTTAATCTATACAGTAGAACAAAGGTAAGTTTCTACAACTATGGCAAACTCTGAAACATTTTCAGGACTTGCCCAAAAATATTCAATTAAATTATTTCATTATTGAAGATGTGTTTGCAAAAAAGAAAGATTGCTCGCAAGAAATGCAATGTTCCATTCATTCCACATGAGCAATAAATGAAAAGTTATAAATAGTAAATGAAAAGTAGACAAAGATCTCCATAACAGAGTAATTCAAAAAACCAAAAAGAATATATATATATATATATCCATAAAAGTTTCATATTGCATTTCCAAAAAAGAGGGTGATTTCATAGCACAAGGGTTTTCAAACACAGAGGGTGAACATGAAGACTATGATAGCCTCAATCACCTCTTGCATCCACTCTATTTGTGTGGGAGAGAAAAGTATTTCATTGAATTCAATGTAGTGGGTGAATGTATGCATATTGTTGCTCTCTAGGCCAACATGTAATAGGGTGACAAATTGACCAACCCTATCATTATGCAATGCATAAGTGATATTGATTACATCACCAATTAGACCCACAGGCGGATGAACAAAAATTCCCATTAGGGCGTCCTCAACAGATTGAAAATACCACAGGTGAATTAGATGCTCAATAGCCTGCAAAGCCCATCCAAAAAGACCAAAAGTGCACGCATTATTGTATAGAAAGCACTCAAGAAAACTAGAGTTATGGACATGCACTTGCGACATAAATTTCTCACCAATAATCTTATGGATGGGTTAAGCCACAATAGTGGTTTACAATTTTAAGGAGGAAGGAAATTTGATTTTTTTGTGTTTACACAATGTTAAGGGGTTCGATCGAACTATCTGGTTCACCTGAACCATCTTGGGTGTTCATTCAAACCTATTGGTTCAGTCGAACCACCTGTTCGACTAAACCCCCAATAGAATGTTCATAAAAAACTAATATTTTATGGGGTTCGGTCGAATGATTGTTCGACCGAACCCATTGAAATAGGGCATAAAAAAAAAAGAAAATTGTCACTATCGCAACATTCCTTTTCTTTGTTTTTTGCATGCAACAAATGGCGAATGACGAACGTGGACATTGAACCGAACGACAAACAAAACTCCCAGGGGAAAAACATGCACCGGCTCAAGCCACAGTTCATCAACCTGACCTCCATAGCTTAGTAGGTTGGTGAACTTCAAATTTCATAGATTTGAAACTACATTTGTTTGAGAAATTTTTAAACCCTAAATGTGAAATGTTTCAAATTTGTAGATTTGAAATTGCATTTGTTTGGTTGAAATTGCATTTTCTTGAAATTTTCTAAAGCCTTTTCAACAAACTTAATTTCTATTATGCTTTGATGAATTTTCATACCCTATTCCAAAACTCCAGTTTTGGCACGGGCAAGGAGTGTTGAATAAATGGCTTTGCAGTTGCTAATTCCATTTGCTTGAAAATTTTTACAAACCCATTTCTAAACTCTGTCAAACAATTAACATGCCTTATCTATGCTTCCAAAAGAAAGAGAAAAAATGTAAAGAATGCACTTGTAACCTATACTTGAGACCATTAAAATTTTGAAATTAAACATAAATAATAATAGGATTTATAAATTAAATACATGAGGCTATTATATAATATCAAAAAAGACTATTTTAAAGTTTAAATTTATCTTTTAATTTTAGGGTAAATACTTTTGGTTGAATTTATGAATTAGAAATAGAAATTTTGAAAGGGCCCCACCCATTTACAAAGACCAATAAAGAGACAAAAAATGATAAATCATATTGGCATGGAACAACAACAAGAAAATGAGGAAGCTGTGTAAAGAAAAATAACATCCAATTAGAAACACTGCCACAGGCGGGCAACACCCACAAAGAGGTCAGCCTTCAAAACACAGTAGATCTATCATTTCACAACTTGAATCCAAAATTCTTCAAGGAACTATATCTTATTATCAACCTTATCCTTTTCCATGAATGAACCTAGTTCCTTTGTAATGGAGTTTCCATCTTTAGTTTCCAAACTTGAGACCAAAGGGTTCCTATAATCTTCTAAACTTGAACCTTCTTCATATTTTTAAATTATTAGAAGGAATGGCCAAGGAGGAATGGGAAGGCAATCTGAGGTTTCGGTGGAGGCACGAACTCCAACTGAACTGAATTCCAACATGACTTGTCTCTACCACCCTTCAAATTCTATCTTTGATGCTGACCCTCTTAAATTAGTCATGTTCTTACAAGAGGACCAACCACCCCCTCGGACAGGAGCCCAAGGGAGCTCCTCGTCCCCAAACTCTGGCGTAAACAAGGCCCATCTCATCCTGCATTTTTGCCCTAACCTTTCTTCTCTGCACCTCACACCTATGAAATACATAGCTATCTATGCATACCATGGTGAAACAAAGGAAAAATCCTATAGCATGAGACATGCTGGTCCCAAACTGGAAAATTCAAAAATAATTTAATAGTATACATAAATAGCTTGACAGAGAAACTTTATACATATAAAAATATGATAAATTTGTGATTATTTTTCTTTCCAATCTATAAATTTTTGATGTGCTTGGCTATATAATTGAGATGATCCACTCATAATGTAATGATAAAAAATTAGTATATATGAAAGAAATATTTTTCAGACATCAAGCTACCATTCTACATAACTCTCATGGAAATAAGAATATTATTTTATTTTAACTAAAGAAATTGTGTGTACTTTATCTTGAAAATTACTAATTAATTTTCAATTATATACTTATAATTTAAAATAAGATCATCCTTTGTAACATGGAATAGATAGGTCAATTTTAATGAAATAAAATATGTTTTTATATTAAGAAAAATTTACAAATATATGGAACTCATACATTGAGAAATTGACAACACAAATCACATATAAATCAAGGAGTTCTAAACAATTTCATATACCTCTTCTAAATAATAACATTGTAAAATTAATACTTGGCTCATATTGTATAATCACACTAGAAACCAACAATGAAACATTTACATTCCCAACCTCAATTCACCCTTGGATAACATTCATACTAGAAGCCAACAACAAAAGACCAAATTTCATAAATAAAGTTCATGTGTTATATATCATGCCTTTGAGGGGTCCACAAGTACCATGAACCTTTTGAAATCCTTCTCCATCTAAATGCATCCATTCCAAGACCATTGGGAGGTGGGTATCCCAAGTTCCTTAATTTCTTGTAGGAATTTAATCAAGAGTAGGACATTGTGACTTTGGCATGTAAATTTAAATCTAAATGCGCATCCAAAAAATACAAATTCAATAACTAAATTTAATTCAAAAAGTGGCCTGCCATCTATGGCCTTCTATAAACTTCTCAAAGATGTCATTCCCATAAATGATAAATTAAAAGTTAAGTTATGACTTCACCAAAATGACATGAAATTATCTTTCTAAGATGTCATATTTGCATAAATCCCTCAAATAAATTTTTAACTAATTTTAAACACTCAAACAAATACATATATATGAATATATACTTCATTTATAAATTCTTGGAATATATCAATCTATCACAATTAAATTCTTAGACATCATGCATAATATTTTTGATGTATTCACAAAGCCACCTAGGGTCTCATAAAACTTGAGTAGGTGAATACCAATATGCATATCTAATGGTGGGGTAAATGGAGTGGGATTAGGAGTAAGTTCATATATTTCTATTACTTATTTTGCAATCCAATATATTGGTTGGAGAGGTTGCATTTGAATAGAAGGAGTGAAGATAAGGTCTATTAAAATATGACTCACCATCTTCTCTATTCTTCGGATTTTGGAGTTTATCAAAATATCCTTTGTCGATCTCAAACAATCTTTGCTTCAACTTTGAAATCATCCACACAATCCTTCCTGAAATATTCAATATGTGAAACATAATTATGAGGAAGATACAAATAATCCTTGACATAGCTTTTTGTATCAAAGGTTAATATGGTTCTATAATTTTAAACTATTTCCAATTTTGAAATCTAAATACAATCAATAATCTATTTAATCGAACAATAATCGTAATTTTAAGGAAAACATAAATTACTTGAATCTTTTTAAGGTCTCTCATTAGATTCTACTTACTCTAACTTAAATTTAAAAAACAACATTAGAATCCACAAAACAAATTTCAAAGACATAATAAATTATTACAATATTATTTAAAAATATAATTGTAATGAACATGTTATAGTAATAAATATTCAAATTTCAAATCTATGAAAATATATAACCAAATGATCCTTAGTTTTCATATATCATTTCTTATGAGAATGTTGAATATTGTAATTTTTTAGGCCAATCTTTACGCACTAATTCACCATTGTTAAAATAATCCTTAGTTTATTCATTGTTTTTTTCATGATTATAAATTTTTAGAATTTCTATTAAACCGAACTCAAAATAATGGTATAGATTAAGATTCTTGTCTTTATCCTACATTTGGGTCATGTTTGATTCTAGATTTATTATCTTAATTAGAAGTTGTATAAATTGTCATTATATATTTTTAACATATATAAAATGTATGGTTGGATTAGTGAGATATTTATAACAAGTATGCAATATGAAGTCAAACTTTATTAGATTTGATTCTTAATAAGTTAATTTTAACGACTCAATTTATAGCTTTATGCAATCTATAAGTTTAAATAGTTTAATGGTATCTAAACTTTATACATATAAAAATATGATAAAAGTGTGATTATTTTGCTTTCCAATCTATAATTTTTTGATGTTCTTCGCTATATAATTGAGATGATTCACTCATAATGTAATGATAAAATTCATCCTCATATGGAGGATTTTATATTATCTTCCATTAAATTCATCCTCTTTATGAGATTCTTATGGAATATTGATAGTCTAGTGTGAATTCTTAATTTTAGACATGTCTTAACTAGATAAATTTAGGTTCAATGAAGGCAATATAACTTTTTTTTCACTTACATAATCCTATTTTGAAGTTCATTTATGTTAACAACTATTAAATTAGATATTTTTATCCCCAATTATTTTCAAATAATTTTGCACTTTATTCTTTGTTTTCTTATTCTTTCTTTCATTGTTTCATTTAAAATTTGAACCATTTAAGGATGCTATGTTATAGATTATATTTGTCTTCCAATTCTTTTTAAATTGTTCAACCCTCTCATGGTCTAAATAATTTTACATTCAACAACCATGTCCAAAGTACATTATATACCCAACCTCTTCCCCTATTTAACACACTCATAAACCTTGTTACTAATCTCATTCGAAAAGGTGGAAGAACCAATCTTAGAGGGATTCTCATCCATAGGAGAGATAAGGGAGCCATCAATCTAGGCTCTAGTACTATTCTAGAAATAGTAGAACTATCTAAGCTAGAATCCTAACAATGATAGCCAAGTTGGATAATACACAAGTTTTCATTTTCAAGGGATTGGGAAACACTTATTGGATGGGTATTATTTCCCCTTCACCACATTTTGATTAGGATTAAGAATTGAAATAATAAAATTCTCAAATTGGTATAAGAAAAAAATAAGCCCTTAGTGGAGGGGAGCTCATTTTTTTCTCATGTGCAACTCTAATAATAGATTTCTTAAATTACATGAGTAAATGAAAAGGGAAGCTAACAAGTCACATGCATCTAAGATTATTAATACAATAAAAGTTATAGGATAAAAAACATTTATAGTTTCTTTCTAGGATGAAATAAATAATCAAGTAGAAACATTTATATACTTGTGAGGAAATCATCTATATTTTCCTTCCTCTTGTATTTACTTTCTTTATGAGACTTCAAGCCCTTCATGGATAAACCACTTGTAGTAGCTCAATACCTTCCTCAATGGCTTTAAAGGTTAACCTTCTTACTTTTTAACCAAAATTTTAATAGCATTCAATTTTGTGTAATTTATGTCCACTATTATCATTTTAATTCAAAATAATATAAGAAATTTATATATTTATTTAAAAATTAAAAAAGCTTAAAATAATAGTTTTAAATTAATTGAAAACATGGTTGGACCCCTCTAATTTTGTGGAACTATTTCTTAAAATCTATTTTAGTTGAATTTTATATAATCGGCAAAGGAAGCCACATATGGCATTAAGACCTTCCTTGATGGTCTTTAAGTTAGGAAATTTTTAATTTCATTCATAGGTCTTGATGTATTTTAAACAAAAGTTGTGTTTGGAAAAAGGTATTTGGTACAAACTCCCAAAAAAATTAATGTTATATGTTTATTCTATTAGCACATGAAATTTTGGGCCTTAAAATAGCCACATCATCCCCATATTTTAATACAAATGAGACATTGAGGCTTTATGTCACTTATAATAGATCTACAATTAGTTGATAGCTCCATTTAGATCAATCCATATATCCTAATTTCTATCAAATCATAGGGTGTCAATTTCAATAATTACACAATGAAGCACATACGATTTTTCATTTTCTAGTAGAGGGAACTATCTTATTATGCCATTAAAATAAAATATAGGTCCTCAATACTTTTCATCTTTATTTTCCATCATTACATTGAACCTTTTAAGGTACATCTTCATTGGTAATCATCTAATGCATAAAGACAAATAATGTCAAACAATAGCTAGGTTAATTTTATAAATAACTTAAAATAATTTATAACATGGGTAAACAGTAGAGTCAATCGCATAATCTATCATATACTTATCAATCAAATTTCATAGATCATGTCTATTATTCTAATGACTAGTTTCCAAATAAAAGCATCCTTCTAAATAAATTAAAATGTTCAATTATGGTTACATGTTACCAATTTTACTTCTTGTAAAATAATATAATCAATAGACTCATTAGAAATTATATTTACAAGCTTATCATCTGTCTCATTTTCTTCTCTTATTTGTGCCTTCAATAATGACTGGATTGATTTTACATGACCACCAATGTTAAGTAATGATGCTTTGTGTGCAATCTAGTAATTTAAATTTTAGAACTATTTTAGATTATGTTTAAAATTTAAAATTTAGAATTGTTTTAGATTATGTTTTAAGTGCAGTCTAGTAATTTGAATGTTTTGAAATTATTAAAAACTATGATAGGTGTTGAATGTTTTTTTGTTAATGGTATGAAAATATTATTGATGAGTATATGAATTATTACAATTGTTTTAGATTTGTATTCCCTTTATCTAGATATATTATTTACCAAGGTCTCATTGCTCTTTTAGGTGTACATACATATATATAACATGGAAAATGCAGATCATGTTCCACCTCCAGATTCTTTATTTGCAAATACTACTAATGAGATTAAAAAATTGAGAGACTCATTAGCACAAGGTGCAAACCCAGGGATATATTCTGAACCATGCATGTCAATATTACATAGTTTAGAAAAACTAAGAGATGAACTTGAGAGGACTAGTGCATTTTCCCCAGATAGAGTAGCTATTATTCTTTCCTACATGCAGGAAGAAGTACATGGTGATGTTCCCCTTAAAAAAATACAGGATAGTGTGACCAAATAAATGATAAAAAACACCTTTTTTTCCTTTTTATCAAAATGTACATAAGGTTAGGGCATACTAGGTCACTAGATGTGTCGATTGTGCTATGGTTGAATTGATCTACCCATGATTTCTCACAGCACATGGTCAATACCCAAACAATGAATAGATTCCATTATATTTTGTTCAACAGTTGTATGTTGAGGTCCATTTGGGCCTCAAAGTTAACTACCTTGACATTCCATCATATGCTGGTCAGGGGCGTGGCAGGATTTCCGATAGACCAACCCCAGTGTTTAGGGCATTGGTTGGCGAGAGGTCTCCTACTCTCACCCCAGCTCTAGCCCCCATAGCAGATGAGGTTGTCGTTGCTTCCCAAAAGGAAGCAATTGACACTGTAGGTGACATTGTGGCTGCCACCGCTGAGATATCTGATGATCGTGTAGGTCAGTATTTGATGTCCAGACATTCCTGATCCACACCATTTTTAGCACAATGGACCACCATGGATCCTTTTACAGTGGTCAAAATCCCTACTCCTACACAGCTTGATGCACTTACAGGAGATATGGCATGCAGGAGTCTGCATTGTTTGGTTGAGGACTTGTTGGAGGCATATGCCCACATTGCATCAAACTATGGGATCAGTATAGAGCATGTCAAAGATCGTTTGGCACATGGATTTCGTTCAACTATAGGATCCCATCACTCTCAGCCAAGCACTAGTACGTATCAGGATCCACCTATAGTTCATTCAACAATTGCACAGACTATGGGTTTTACTGATATGTTGATTGGTTCTGGTTCATCATCATCGATGTCATCTCACCTTCATAGTCCTCTACATTCATCATTTATGGAATGACATGGGATAGATCATATGGATGTAGATTTTGATTCGCCGCTTGACCATTTGGTAGATATGGTGGAGGTGACCATTTCAGAGGACTTAGGTCATCTGATATCAGATGATGTGCATGTATGTGTGCATGTGTATGTTTCAATTCTTTTTAAATTATTTTGAAATTTTTGTTTTAAATAGATATTCATGTAAGTTGATATATATGTATATATATTGTTATAGGTGGACATACCTCGTGTCACTCCTAGCCTTGGTAGAGATCATGTACATGATCGATGTGACTCTGTGGATGAATCTACTACTAGTGGACATGTGAGTTTTAAATGTTTATACATACACGTGTATATGTACATGCAATATGTATGCATAGATCTATATAGATATTTAAAAATTCAAGTTCATTTAAAAATAACTTTCATAAAATTTATTTAATATGAATTATATGTATTTAACACATTTTGTACACAATTTTATTTGTAGGGCTCAACACATCCATCAAAGGAGGACCATTCTCATTCAGATGGTCATTCGACTAGGAGTCGACATTCATATTAGGCCCTGCACACTAGATTTATGATCTTTACTACATGTATTTGCTTATCTGATGATCTTTAGTATTCGATATTTGATGATCTCTAACTTACATTTGCTTATTTGTTGATCTTTAGTATTCGACATTTGATGATCTCTAAT
>VDFB02217768.1:10777-27327 GCA_007258455.2 Sequoia sempervirens
AATAATATATCTAGATAAAGGGAATACAAATCTAAAACAATTGTAATAATTCATATACTCATCAATAATATTTTCATACCATTAACAAAAAAACATTCAACACCTATCATAGTTTTTAATAATTTCAAAACATTCAAATTACTAGACTGCACTTAAAACATAATCTAAAACAATTCTAAATTTTAAATTTTAAACATAATCTAAAATAGTTCTAAAATTTAAATTACTAGATTGCACACAAAGCATCATTACTTAACATTGGTGGTCATGTAAAATCAATCCAGTCATTATTGAAGGCACAAATAAGAGAAGAAAATGAGACAGATGATAAGCTTGTAAATATAATTTCTAATGAGTCTATTGATTATATTATTTTACAAGAAGTAAAATTGGTAACATGTAACCATAATTGAACATTTTAATTTATTTAGAAGGATGCTTTTATTTGGAAACTAGTCATTAGAATAATAGACATGATCTATGAAATTTGATTGATAAGTATATGATAGATTATGCGATTGACTCTACTGTTTACCCATGTTATAAATTATTTTAAGTTATTTATAAAATTAACCTAGCTATTGTTTGACATTATTTGTCTTTATGCATTAGATGATTACCAATGAAGATGTACCTTAAAAGGTTCAATGTAATGATGGAAAATAAAGATGAAAAGTATTGAGGACCTATATTTTATTTTAATGGCATAATAAGATAGTTACCTCTACTAGCAAATGAAAGATCGTATGTGCTTCATTGTGTAATTATTGAAATTGACACCCTATGATTTGATAGAAATTAGGATATATGGATTGATCTAAATGGAGCTATATCAACTAATTGTAGATCTATTATAAGTGACATAAAGCCTCAATGTCTCATTTGTATTAAAATATGGGGATGATGTGGCTATTTTAAGGCCCAAAATTTCATGTGCTAATAGAATAAACATATAACATTAATTTTTTTGGGAGTTTGTACCAAATACCTTTTTCCAAACACAACTTTTGTTTAAAATACATCAAGACCTATGAATGAAATTAAAAATTTCCTAACTTAAAGACCATCAAGGAAGGTCTTAATGCCATATGTGGCTTCCTTTGCCGATTATATAAAATTCAACTAAAATAGATTTTAAGAAATAGTTCCACAAAATTAGAGGGGTCCAACCATGTTTTCAATTAATTTAAAACTATTATTTTAATTTTTTTTAATTTTTAAATAAATATATAAATTTCTTACATTATTTTGAATTAAAATGATAATAGTGGACATAAATTACACAAAATTGAATGTTATTAAAATTTTGGTTAAAATTAAGAAGGTTAACCTTTAAAGCCATTGAGGAAGGTATTGAGCTACTACAAGTGGTTTATCCATGAAGGGCTTGAAGTCTCATAAAGAAAGTAAATACAAGAGGAAGGAAAATATAGATGATTTCCTCACAAGTATATAAATGTTTCTACTTGATTATTTATTTCATCCTAGAAAGAAACTATAAATGTTTTTTATCCTATAACTTTTATTGTATTAATAATCTTAGATGCATGTGACTTGTTAGCTTCCCTTTTCATTTACTCATGTAATTTAAGAAATCTATTATTAGAGTTGCACATGAGAAAAAAATGAGCTCCCCTCCACTAAGGGCTTATTTTTTTCTTATACCAATTTGAGAATTTTATTATTTCAATTCTTAATCCTAATCAAAATGTGGTGAAGGGGAAATAATACCCATCCAATAAGTGTTTCCCAATCCCTTGAAAATGAAAACTTGTGTATTATCCAACTTGGCTATCATTGTTAGGATTCTAGCTTAGATAGTTCTACTATTTCTAGAATAGTACTAGAGCCTAGATTGATGGCTCCCTTATCTCTCCTATGGATGAGAATCCCTCTAAGATTGGTTCTTCCACCTTTTCGAATGAGATTAGTAACAAGGTTTATGAGTGTGTTAAATAGGGGAAGAGGTTGGGTATATAATGTACTTTGGACATGGTTGTTGAATGTAAAATTATTTAGACCATGAGAGGGTTGAACAATTTAAAAAGAATTGGAAGACAAATATAATCTATAACATAGCATCCTTAAATGGTTCAAATTTTAAATGAAACAATGAAAGAAAGAATAAGAAAACAAAGAATAAAGTGCAAAATTATTTGAAAATAATTGGGGATAAAAATATCTAATTTAATAGTTGTTAACATAAATGAACTTCAAAATAGGATTATGTAAGTGAAAAAAAAGTTATATTGCCTTCATTGAACCTAAATTTATCTAGTTAAGACATGTCTAAAATTAAGAATTCACACTAGACTATCAATATTCCATAAGAATCTCATAAAGAGGATGAATTTAATGGAAGATAATATAAAATCCTCCATATGAGGATGAATTTTATCATTACATTATGAGTGAATCATCTCAATTATATAGCGAAGAACATCAAAAAATTATAGATTGGAAAGCAAAATAATCACACTTTTATCATATTTTTATATGTATAAAGTTTAGATACCATTAAACTATTTAAACTTATAGATTGCATAAAGCTATAAATTGAGTCGTTAAAATTAACTTATTAAGAATCAAATCTAATAAAGTTTGACTTCATATTGCATACTTGTTATAAATATCTCACTAATCCAACCATACATTTTATATATGTTAAAAATATATAATGACAATTTATACAACTTCTAATTAAGATAATAAATCTAGAATCAAACATGACCCAAATGTAGGATAAAGACAAGAATCTTAATCTATACCATTATTTTGAGTTCGGTTTAATAGAAATTCTAAAAATTTATAATCATGAAAAAAACAATGAATAAACTAAGGATTATTTTAACAATGGTGAATTAGTGCGTAAAGATTGGCCTAAAAAATTACAATATTCAACATTCTCATAAGAAATGATATATGAAAACTAAGGATCATTTGGTTATATATTTTCATAGATTTGAAATTTGAATATTTATTACTATAACATGTTCATTACAATTATATTTTTAAATAATATTGTAATAATTTATTATGTCTTTGAAATTTGTTTTGTGGATTCTAATGTTGTTTTTTAAATTTAAGTTAGAGTAAGTAGAATCTAATGAGAGACCTTAAAAAGATTCAAGTAATTTATGTTTTCCTTAAAATTACGATTATTGTTCGATTAAATAGATTATTGATTGTATTTAGATTTCAAAATTGGAAATAGTTTAAAATTATAGAACCATATTAACCTTTGATACAAAAAGCTATGTCAAGGATTATTTGTATCTTCCTCATAATTATGTTTCACATATTGAATATTTCAGGAAGGATTGTGTGGATGATTTCAAAGTTGAAGCAAAGATTGTTTGAGATCGACAAAGGATATTTTGATAAACTCCAAAATCCGAAGAATAGAGAAGATGGTGAGTCATATTTTAATAGACCTTATCTTCACTCCTTCTATTCAAATGCAACCTCTCCAACCAATATATTGGATTGAAAAATAAGTAATAGATATATATGAACTTACTCCTAATCCCTCTCCATTTACCCCACCATTAGATATGCATATTGGTATTCACCTACTCAAGTTTTATGAGACCCTAGGTGGCTTTGTGAATACATCAAAAATATTATGCATGATGTCTAAGAATTTAATTGTGATGGATTGATATATTCCAAGAATTTATAAATGACGTATATATTCATATATATGTATTTGTTTGAGTGTTTAAAATTAGTTAAAAATTTCTTTGAGGGATTTATGCAAATATGACATCTTAGAAAGATAATTTCATGTCATTTTGGTGAAGTCATAACTTAGCTTTTAATTTATCATTTATGGGAATGACATCTTCGAGAAGTTTATAGAAGGCCATAGATGGCGGGCCACTTTTTGAATTAAATTTAGTTATTGAATTTGTATTTTTTGGATGTGCATTTAGATTTAAATTTACATGCCAAAGTCACAATGTCCTACTCTTGATTAAATTCCTACAAGAAATTAAGGAACTTGGGATACCCACCTCCCAATGGTCTTGGAATGGATGCATTTAGATGGAGAAGGACTTCAAAAGGCTCATGGTACTTGTGGACCCCTCAAAGGCATGATATAGAACACATGAACTCTATTTATGGGGGTGGTCTTTAGTTGGTGGCTACAAGTATGAATGTTATCTATAAGGTGGAGATTCTTGAGATTTGGACTCTCAATCTTCATTGTTGAGACTTGATGCTGATTATACAATATGAGCCAAGTATTAATTTCTAATATTAATTATTAGAGAAGGTGTATGAGTGTTGGGCATGTCTTGATTTACTGTAGGTGCATGCTTGGGAGAGTCAATTTCTCAATGTAAGGTTCCATATATTTTATGGGAATTTTTCTTAGTATAAAACATATTTTAAACAGAGTGAATTAACCTATCTATTCCATGTTACAAAGGATGATCTTATTTTAAATTATTAGTATATAATTCAAAATTAATTAGTAATTTTCAAGATAGCGTACACACAATTTATTTAGTTAAAATAAAATAATATTCTTATTTCCATAGGGTTAGCATGTAGAGATGGTGACTTGATGTCTCAAAGGAAATATTTCTTTCATACATGCTGAATTTTTATCATTACATTATGAACGGATCATCCTCAGTTATGTGAAAGCCAAATACATCAAAGGATTTATAGATTTGGAAAGAAAAATAATCCATTTATCATATTTTTAGCAACTGTATAGAAGTTTCTACCATCAAACTATTTATGCTTATATATTAAATTATTTTTGAATTTGGTTATTTGGGTTCAAGCATGTCATGCTATAGGATTTTCTTGTGTTTCACCATGTTGTCATGTGTGAATGGCTATGTATTTCATAGGTGTAGGGTGCTAAGAGGAAGGAAAGGTTGACCAAAATGCATAAGGATGAGATGGAGCCTTGTTTACCTTAGGATTTGGTTGAGGCTCCCTTTGAGCCTAATCGAGGGGTGGTTGGTCCTCTTGTAGACATGACTAATTTAGAAGGTCTTATCAAGAGAAATTTAGAGGAGATTGGTAGAGACAAGAATCATGTTATGGATGGATTAGTTGGAGTTCATTGCCTCTACCATTCTCTTGAATTGCAACATTCACCTCTTCGTATTCCTTCTAATAATTTAAAAATATGAATCTAAGGTTCAAGTTCATAAGATTATAGGAACCCTTTATTCCCTTTGGTCTCAAGTTTGGAAACTCCATTAGAAAGGAACTAGGTTCATTCATGGGAAAGGATAAGGTTGACTAATAAGATATAGTTCTTAAGAGTATTGGATTCAAGTTGTGGGAAATGATAGATCTACTAATGTTTTGCAGAATGACCCTCTTTGTGGATACATTGCCACTGTGTGGAATTATTTCCTAATTGGATATTTATTTTTCCCAACACAACTATATTTTTTCTTGTTATTTGTTCCATGCCAGTATGATTTGAGTAATTTTTGTCTCTTTATTGGTCTTTGTAAAGGGGTGAGGCCCTTTCAAAATTTCTATTTCTAATTCATAAATTCAACCAAAAGTATTTACCCTAAAATTAAAAGATAAATTTAAACTTTAAAATAGTCTTTTTTGATATTATATAATAGCCTCATGTATTTAATTTATAAATCCTATTATTATTTATGTTTAATTTCAAAATTTTAATGGTCTCAAGTATAGGTTACAAGTGCATTCTTTACATTTTTTCTCTTTCTTTTGGAAGCATAGATAAGGCATGTTAATTGTTTGACAGAGTTTAGAAATGGGTTTGTAAAAATTTTCAAGCAAATGGAATTAGCAACTGCAAAGCCATTTATTCAACACTCCTTGCCCGTGCCAAAACTGGAGTTTTGGAATAGGGTATGAAAATTCATCAAAGCATAATAGAAATTAAGTTTGTTGAAAAGGCTTTAGAAAATTTCAAGAAAATGCAATTTCAACCAAACAAATGCAATTTCAAATCTACAAATTTGAAACATTTCACATTTAGGGTTTAAAAATTTCTCAAACAAATGTAGTTTCAAATCTATGAAATTTGAAGTTCACCAACCTACTAAGCTATGGAGGTCAGGTTGATGAACTGTGGCTTGAGCCGGTGCATGTTTTTCCCCTGGGAGTTTTGTTTGTCGTTCGGTTCAATGTCCACGTTCGTCATTCGCCATTTGTTGCATGCAAAAAACAAAGAAAAGGAATGTTGCGATAGTGACAATTTTCTTTTTTTTTTATGCCCTATTTCAATGGGTTCGGTCGAACAATCATTCGACCGAACCCCATAAAATATTAGTTTTTTATGAACATTCTATTGGGGGTTTAGTCGAACAGGTGGTTCGACTGAACCAATAGGTTTGAATGAACACCCAAGATGGTTCAGGTGAACCAGATAGTTCGATCGAACCCCTTAACATTGTGTAAACACAAAAAAATCAAATTTCCTTCCTCCTTAAAATTGTAAACCACTATTGTGGCTTAACCCATCCATAAGATTATTGGTGAGAAATTTATGTCGCAAGTGCATGTCCATAACTCTAGTTTTCTTGAGTGCTTTCTATACAATAATGCGTGCACTTTTGGTCTTTTTGGATGGGCTTTGCAGGCTATTGAGCATCTAATTCACCTGTGGTATTTTCAATCTGTTGAGGACGCCCTAATGGGAATTTTTGTTCATCCGCCTGTGGGTCTAATTGGTGATGTAATCAATATCACTTATGCATTGCATAATGATAGGGTTGGTCAATTTGTCACCCTATTACATGTTGGCCTAGAGAGCAACAATATGCATACATTCACCCACTACATTGAATTCAATGAAATACTTTTCTCTCCCACACAAATAGAGTGGATGCAAGAGGTGATTGAGGCTATCATAGTCTTCATGTTCACCCTCTGTGTTTGAAAACCCTTGTGCTATGAAATCACCCTCTTTTTTGGAAATGCAATATGAAACTTTTATGGATATATATATATATATATTCTTTTTGGTTTTTTGAATTACTCTGTTATGGAGATCTTTGTCTACTTTTCATTTACTATTTATAACTTTTCATTTATTGCTCATGTGGAATGAATGGAACATTGCATTTCTTGCGAGCAATCTTTCTTTTTTGCAAACACATCTTCAATAATGAAATAATTTAATTGAATATTTTTGGGCAAGTCCTGAAAATGTTTCAGAGTTTGCCATAGTTGTAGAAACTTACCTTTGTTCTACTGTATAGATTAAACTTGAAACTTTTTAATTAGCCAATTAGTCTTTTATGAAAATACAAAATAATAATTGCAACTTTATCTTTAAAAATTTGGTGGGGATGAATAAGTTTTATAAACCTTATCGAAACCAACAAAGGTTTGAAAATTTTATACAATGCGACCAAACCTTTAAATACTTTGATATCTGCCCATGTGATTCTCTTCTTATATTATAAAGTGCTTTATGATCTTTCGGGTTCCAAGACCAACCCACGTATTTCCAAAAAAAACTAAGCCTGTTAGGTAAGATGTAAGTTCTAAAACTATGCTGGTGACCGACATAGTTTTGAAAACTTGGTTAAAGATTGAAGAATATAAACCTTTAATACCCCCAAGTATTTTGAATGATATTTTTAGGGGATGGGGCTAAAAATGATGGCAACAGTTGGCTCTGACTAGGGACAGGGACTGCAAAGGAAGAAGAAATGATCCCAGACTTGAAACTCAAGGATACTAATTCCTTATTCATTGGGCAATAGAGTTGACATTTGAAATCAAAGGATCACACATACAACAAAAATGGGAGCACACACCAAAACATAAAGAAAAACAAGCTTATTTATAGGGTAGGGGACACCTATCGACACCACAAGAGGACAAAAATATTATACATAACCATTGAATAGTTGTGAGAAATCGACCCATGGAAATTAAGAAAGACATAACCACATCCCAACTGTGCATTTAAAAACAATAGCTGAAGATAGAAAGGACTTACATGATGAGGGGTCGTTGTTACTGTTCTTATGAATGTTTGGATAATCCTCTAGATGAAGAGACTCCAAGACATCTCCTTAGTCATTTCTCTAGTTAAATTTTCCTTTAAAGGAATCATTCAGGTGATAACAATAGAACTACCCAGGCACCATCTAGCACACTAAGAGGAAAAGTAAGCCGCCTCACTCCCTTGATTAAATGCAGTCATCTCTTAGTCAAAATGAATTCTACAAGAACTTGGGAATCATGTGCGTTCTTAGAATCACCCACTCCACTTTCCATCTTGTAGATAAACATAGCCTTTGTTGGAAGTTGTAGCTTTTCACAAACCTTCAATATTCTCTTTGTGTGATTCCCATCAACATATGTTGACCTACTTCTAGTTATTTTTCTTCCTGCATATCATCTTTCGAAGTAGTTCTTCTCCCTTCTTTTCAAGCTCTAAAGTAAGAATTTTTGCAACTTCAAGCTTCCTTGTGCTATTGTCCTTAGTTCCCTTATCATTCTAAGTTGCTAAAATTACCTAGGTATCAAGACTAGACAATTTTTCAGTTCTCTTCTATGTCATAATATCGAAACTTGTGTCACCATGGCCAAAGAACTCATCATCATCCTCTGATTTGTCAGAGTCTTCATTCTTTGGTCTTGAAAGCTCAACTTCGCTCACATCTCCCGCCATATGGGTTTCAAAAGATCTTTCTTGTTGTGACACAAACAAGTTCAGAGGATCAACCTGGGGTGGCTCATCATCGCTTAGAACACTAAGGACTTCCCTAGGAAGGATGCTTGAACTGGGAACAGATCTGCTACCCATGCATTCATGGTTCCTTTCCAATTCTTATTCTATCCTTACAACTTCAATTTTTACTATTTCAAAATAAAATATGCCCCTCCATCTTAAGACAAAATGAACTCTAGGGGGTAGAGCATGCATAAAAGTGGTTCCCAGATTGGGCTCACTGGGTCTACTAGAATGGAGAATTTGATTCAAGGCCCTGGTGAATTTATCAATAAGGCTCCTAACATTTTCACCTTCATTTCTTTGTCATTAAAAATATTTCTCAAGTGAGCTCCCACATTAGCCACAATTTTGAATCTCTCTTTTTTGGCAATGTAATACGAAACTTTTATCAATACATATATGAATATATATCTTTTTGTCTTTCCGAATTACTCTATGTTATGGAGATATTTGTCTTCTTTGCATTTACTTTTTATAACTTTTCATTTTATGCTCAGTGGAATGAATGGAACACTAAACATTTTCTTGCAAGTAATCTTTCTTTTCTGCAAACATATCTTCAATAATGAAATAATTTTTGGCCTCAATTATACTGATTGAATATTTCTAGATAAGTTTTGAAAATGTTTCAGAGTTTTCCACAATTGTAAAAACCTACCTTTGTGCCGTCGTATAGAATAAACTTGAAACTTTTTAATTAGCCTGTTAGTCTTTTATGAAAACACTTAAAATAATAATTACAACTTTATCTTTAAAAATTTGGTGGGGATGAAGTTTTGGAAACCCTATTAGAACTGGCAAAGGTTTCAAAACTTTATAGAATACCGCCAAACCTTTAAATACTTTGATATTTTCCCATGTGATTCTCTTCTTAGATTACAAAGTGCTTTATGATCTGTCGGGTTTCAAGACCAACTTGTGTATTTCCAAAAAAAAAAACTAAGCATGTCGAGTAAGATGCAAGTTCTAAAACTACGTCGGTGACCAACATAGTTTTGAAAACTTGGTTAAAGGCCGATGAATATAACCCTTTAATAATCCCAAGTATTTTGAAGGACATTTTTAGGGGATGGGGCTAAAAATGATGGCAACACCACTCATCTTCAAATACACAAGAAGACAAGTATTAAACAATAAGAGAACATATTTTTGAGGATTTTTTGGGTGCACTTCTTGTCTCTTGCTTGGTATTGGTGTTGGTTCACTATATAGATTGTAAGCTAGTTTCTTGATAATTTAATGAATTTTTACCCCTTCTCAAAGAATAGGAGAAGATAAAGTAGAACAATTCCACAAGAACAAAAGCATGCCAAAACAATTAGACTATAAACATAATCCATTCCAAAAATAAACATCTAATTTTCTAATATTCTACACACTTATACCTAAACTTAAATTCCTAATGTTCTAATTGAAAACTACATAACCCTAAATTTTAACTCCCTAATTCAAAATCGTATCATAATTTTTAATATCTACATCAAAATTTAAAATACTAACACCCTAATTTAAAATCATATAACTTTAGTTTTAAACTCAAAACATCAAATTAAAACCTCAAATCCATAAATTCAATTTTAAAATTATAATTTACTTAAATTAAAAAATTAAAAAATCAATTTCAAAACCCTAATTTTAAATATAAGTCTCAAATTTATAACCCGCATTCCCTAATGCACAAATCGACATCTTAAATTTTAAACATAAAATCCTAAAATAAAAAGTCTAAAATATAATATACATCATAATTCCAAAATAAATAAATCGATCCAATTTATTTAAATCAAATCCTCGAGTTCCAAAATTTAAAAAATATAACCCACAATTTCAAAACATAGATCCCTAATTTAAAACTAGCGATCCCCATCTTAAAATTTTTATAGTGACATATGTAATCCTTAAAAGTACCTATGTTTTATTTAATCTATAAAATGAAAATTATACATACAATTTTTTTTAAAAATATCTTAAATCTAATGTCAAATGTGGTTTTATGTTTGATTTTATGGTGTTAAATTAAAATGTAATCATTAATTGCTTATGATTATTGAATCAACTAATTAGTGATGATTTAAATTCATACCTTGATCAATATTATTGGAGTGGATTAATGGAAACTAATATTAGTTTCTACAATATGTAGTGTTTATACCTTGATCAATATTATTGGAGTGGATTAATGGAAACTAATATTAGTTTCTACAATATGTAGTGTTTATAGTTGTCTTTTATATTTGGCAATTATTTGTCTTGTGTTGACATTTTAATTATATGTATGGTCATACATGGGTAAATGTGTGTAAAGTATATGTTTCCAAAAATATATATTCATAAGCCTTAAGGTCCATTAAATAAAAAATGTGAGAGTGAGAAAATACTTCTCTTAGGAGCCACCATGGAAATTAACCCACAATCACTTTAATAAATGATAAACTAGCAATTTTGGAACTCATTGTAGATTTTGGCATCACATCAACAAATCACATGAATAATTGCATTTGAGTGATCATTAATAAGATAGTAATAATTAATAAATTAATTTTAATGTTTTGGTTGTTAAGCAAAAATAGGGATATAACTTGTAATGTGAAAGAAAGGATTTCGGCAAAGGTAATGTCATGATGGTAGCTACACTATCATATTAGGGATGGTAGGGTAGTGATTGTTAAGATAAGTGGCATTATAATTCTATCCTAAGTTGAATTATGTGTCTTCACGTTCTTTGGAAAGTGTTCTAGGGAATATGAGGGACAAAAAAATCATTTTTATTTTTTTATGATAAATTGCAATTGCATTCAAAGAGGTGGACCCATTACGGTGAGGATTAAAAAGCATTTCAGGAGAGTATTCCTCTTGGGCATCCAGCTTTGTGAGTGGGGACCACTTTGGTGTGCATGTCCTCGCATGTTATTTATATTTTTTGCATGCTCTTACATGGTTGGGTGCCCAGGTTTGCATGTTGGTGCATGTTCTTGCATGAAGCCGTTGAAGTCGTCAAAGAGTTATGGAGCACTCAGGATTGACCAATTTTGATTGGTTGTGGGTTAGGCACCCATGTGAAGGCCATGTGATAATTTAATATTTTATTCCATGTTTATGGGTTGTCCACTAAGGGGGTGTGGGTTTTTCTAGGTGGTTTTTCTTATTGTTTTGGAATACCATTTGTGGTACTCTCCCAAAAACTTCTATATATTGGAGCCTTGAGATGGTGGTTTGGTAAGATTTTGTTTGTAGGTTGTCAAAGTGATGAAGTGCTAGAAAATTACAGAGAGGATTGTTGTAATGATGTACTTCCTTGAATCTTAATACAAACATTGGATCTCTTTCAATGTAGAGTTTTTTCCCACAAGGGTTTCTCCATGTATATCTTGAGTCACTTATGTTTGATGACTTTTGGTATTGTAATTTTTATTTCATTATTTTAATTGTCAATCACATAATCTTTCTATGGTAATCTTGAATATATAATTTCAGATTTGCAACCACTTTAATAAGTTCATATTGTTGCAAATTATACCTTGATTTTCCAACATTTGGTACTAGAGCTAATTGTTCTATTAAGAGAGGGACGCCTTTATTTTGAGTATTGAAGATTTTTTGGTTGTAGTGGGAGCTTGTGCATTATGGATTTTGTAGATTTGTGAAGAAGATTGTAAACCATGGCTTCTACCTCTCGTCTAGATATTGAGAAGTCCAATGACACTGGCTACGAGATACAAAAGTTGAAGATGGAGGATCTCCTTGAAGAGCGAGATCAGTGGTTGGTAGTTTCAAGTGAAAAGAAACCAGAATCAATGTCTGATGAGAATGGAAAGAAAAAGGAAATAAGGCAGGAGGAACCATTTAATTGTCTTGCAGATTTTGTCCTCTTGAATGTTTTAGAAGAATCTGCCACATATAATTTGTGGAAGAGGATTGGTGATATTTACCAAACTAAAAGTTTAACTAATAAGTTATATCTCAAAAGAGGTTTGTATTCTTTGAAAATGAAGGATTGTGATTCTATTGCAGAACATTTAAATGTTTTTAATATGATTATAATTTATCTTGCATCTATAGATGTTAAGATAAAAGAGGAAGATAAATGTATTTTGTTGCTTTATTTTTTACTCAAATCATGGGAAAATCTAATTGTTGCCATAAGCGGTGGTGGTATAGAACCGAAGATGGATAATCTCATTGCAATACTTATTTTAGAAGAAATGAGGAGAAATCCCATGAATGTGGGCTCTCAAGATGCCTTGCATGTGCGAGGAAGGTCCAAAGAGGGCCTAAAGGGGACAAAAAGAGAGATAAGTCTAAAGGACGTTCTAAAACCCCTGGGAAGAGCAAAGTGTTGGAATTGTGGTAAGAGAGGACATCTGGAGGAGTGTAGAAACAAAAAAAAAAGAGTTTAGATACTTCCATGAAAATGTCCTCAGAACATGGTGATTATGATGCTTTGTTTGTTTCAACTAACACTAATAGTGATGATGCTTGGCTTATTGATTCAAGTTTCTCCTACCATATGACACCTCACAAGGAGTGGTTTACTTCATATTCAACTTATGATGGGGGGGAAGTTTCCCTTAGTGATAACAACATGAAGAAGATTGTTGGTAAAGGAAAGGTAAAGTTGGGTTTCAGTGATGGAAGGGTTAAAACCCTTGATCATGTTTTACATACTCTTGGACTTGTGAGAAATTTAATTTCAGTATCCAAGTTGAATGATTATGGAATGCATGTGACATTTGACAAGTTTGGTTGTAGGTTGCTAAGAGGGAGTTTGGTGATTGCTAAGGGATCTCGGATTGGGACTTTGTTTAGGCTTAATGCCTCCACTTTTTGTAACTTTTCCAATGTAACTAGCACATAAAATGCACTAGTAGAATTTGGAAAATAAATGACTACGTGACTAAAACTTTTAGTCACAACAACTGAAAATGACTAAATTCTACTAATTTATTGCAACACAAGTATAAATGACTAAATAAATGACTAATTTGATCATCAGGTAAAAACACAAATAAATAATTAGTCACGCTGAATAAAAATTAGACAATATGATATTAAAGTGGATAATTAAAAAAATATTTTGAATTGAGGGAGTGGGTTGTATTATAATATAATATAATAATAATATATTATATTACAATACAATATATTATATTAATATTATAATAGAATATGATATTATATAATATATATTATTATATATTATATATTATTATATATTATATATTATTATATAATATTATATTTATTTATTTTTAAATTATTTGGTAAATTCCACCATTAGTGGGGTTGGAGCCCATGCCTTTTGAGTGAATACTTATTTTTGCTTAATCTGTGATATCTAGTCTGTGTCGTAATGATAAAAAAATACTTTCCACTTGCCAAGTCATTCCCCTCGGTAATGTTTCAATTTATGAGTTGTACTCTTCGATGTGATGCAATCACTGAGATATGCTTTGGAGATGACAAAGTACCTACCTCCAAACTAAGTTGTATTTTTGGCTCGAGTGGAATTAATTTCCTTATGTCACAGAAGAGCTGAGACCAGGGTTTCATACAACCATTGATTTCCTTATGTTGCAATCATTTTCTTAGGCGTTACCTGTAACTACTTTGGCCTTGCTTGCTCATGATAAAATCCCAAGTTTTTAGAATGTGTAAATAACCTTGCTAAATCTGATCTGATTTTTCAATTTTTCTACCTTGGGAATTTTGTCCAATGCTTTCGTGCAATCTGTTGTTTGTTGTTCCTTTTTCTTTTCTCATAAAATGATCATATGTATATGAAGCTAAATATGCAAGGACTGAAATACAATTGAATATGAAGTGCAAGATGTATTTCTCAAAACTCATAAATAACTATCTAGCAATGTAGCTATTACTACACTAAAAATAAGCAGGTACAACAAGAGGAATTTTTACAAACATATGATATGCAAACTCCCAGATCTATTGTATTGATGTATCATTTCAATTATTTGTCGAGGCTCGCAATTGTTGATTCACACTAGTAAAGAAATTCAGAATAGGACAATATTACACTGTAACTAAAAGCATGAGAATGCAACTAAGTATGTTGTGATGACAACGATACTTGAGACCGGATTACATTGCTAATGCAAGATATAATGGAAGTGTTGTATGACAGT
This sequence comes from Sequoia sempervirens, assembly GCA_007258455.2. Classification (NCBI taxonomy): domain Eukaryota; kingdom Viridiplantae; phylum Streptophyta; class Pinopsida; order Cupressales; family Cupressaceae; genus Sequoia; species Sequoia sempervirens. The sequence continues at coordinate 25,628 of VDFB02217768.1, forward strand.
GATGACAATACTTAGACTTAAGAAAATGCAACTCAAAATAAATGTGCAGTGAAATAAGGACTTAGTGATGACGCAAAGGAGAAGAAATGCTAATGACACCCAAACCCAGTCGACTTCTTCAAAGTCATGTAAATGATGCTAGGCACAAATCATCAGTTTAGTGGTCTGCAATCTACCACGTTTCCACTAGATGATAAAGTCAACCTCCAATATATATTCGATGAGAGTTGTCTCTACCTAAGCAACTCCCAAATAATTTTATTCACTCTTCCTTGTCACTTTTGGAGAAAGCAGCTACCTTCTTGCAAAACCACAATTTTAGTAAATATAATTAATCTTTGTCTTATCTTCCTTGGTAAACCTCAGTAGCATAGACAACTGAACTCAAATAATATTATTGGGCTTCTTCCAACACTATTGACTCTTCAAATATAATATCGATATTTATTAAAATGTCGAAATGATCAAAGTCGAATTAACTATGTTTTGTCTTAATTTTTCCATTGTGTCAACTTTAGAATAGTTGAAGTCTTTATTTGGTGACTCCCTATCATATTTGACTCTTGAAGCTTGAATGGGAGGCAACGATCTTTATTTGTCTTTATTTCCCCAAATACTATTTTTTTGTAGAATTGCTTGCATTAGATTTTGTCTTTACCAATTTGTCTCATCTAAATATAATATTCTTCAATTTTTATTTTCAATTTCTCTTTTTGTTCAGGGTTTCAGGCACCCTTCAAAACCTATTTTTTGTTAATAAAAAATAAAATTCTAAAAGTGTTGAATAAGTAACGACTTGTGCTAAATTTTTTAATTCTTCAATAAGCTAACATCTTCAATCGATTTCTCCAAATTTGGCCAAAGGCCATTAAATTTGGAAATGATTGAACTACCAACAATGAATGTAACAATACATTATCTATTGAAATTATTTAATGAAATGTTGATTGCAATAATACCTCAGTTGTTGCAATGACGATGTGATAATAAAATAGCTATTACAACAATTCAGCTAGGGAAATAATACATCAGCTATTGCACCTGTCAAATATCTCCAATGAAGCACTTGTAGAAACCATGGATGGATTTCTCAACAAATCCTTATAGGGTTGATCTTTCACAATCAAACCTAGTACTCTAGAATCTTCAAACACCCTCGAGCAAGCAAAGCATTCAAGCTTTCTTACCAAATTGGTAATAAGAAGTGAAATCCAAATCAAGCATGCCCAAATGCTAAGCCAACATAATATTTCTCCAAGATTTCCAAGAAGCTTCTAGAAATGTTATTATTTTATTCCTTAAGTTAATTTTATAATTTATTATTTTATTTTAAGTCACTTTATTAAATTAATTAAATATAAAGTTATCTTTTAATTTTACTTTATTGAAATAACTTTATAAATAATTAATTTAATACTTCCTCCAATTCGGGGACACGACAGTCCTCCCTTCCCAAATGTTTATTACCCTAAAGCAATTCACAACTGCCAATCCAACTCAACTGCCACAACATCTAAAGCCAAAATGAAAAGTCATCTGCACCTGTCCACCAACCACCCAGATCCCAAACGATCCTGCAACATGTGCTAACCCATAACCTCTATATGCAACTGGAACCCAAGATACTTTCACTCTTTATCAACCGATGAAACCAACCGACCAACAATGAAATTCCTAGATCCCAACTCTATAAATCATCC
>VDFB02217768.1:27427-200241 GCA_007258455.2 Sequoia sempervirens
AATATTATTGGAGTGGATTAATGGAAACTAATATTAGTTTCTACAATATGTAGTGTTTATAGTTGTCTTTTGTATTTAGTAATTCTTTGTCTTGTGTTGACATTTTAATTATATGTATGGTCATAATGGGTAAATGTGTGTAAAGTATATGTTTCTAAAAATATATATTCATAAGCCTTAAGGTTCATTAAATAAAAAATGTGAGAGTGAGAGAATACTTCTCTTAGGAGTCACCATGGAAATTAACCCACAATCACTTTAATAAATGATAAACTAGCAATTTTGGAACTCATTGTAGATTTTGGCATCACATCAACAAAGCACGTGAATAATTGTATTTGAGTGATCATTAATAAGATAGTAATAATTAATAAATTAATTTTAATGTTTTGGTTGCTAAGCAAAAATAGGGATATAACTTGTAATGTGAAAGAAAGGATTTTGGAAAAGGTAATGTCATGATGGTAGCTACACTATCATATTAGGGATGGTAGGGTAGTGATTGTTAAGATAAGTGACATTATAATTCTATCCTAAGTTGAATTATGTGTCTTCACATTTTTTGGAAAGTGTTCTAGGGGATATGAGGGACAAAAAATTCATTTTTATTTTTTTTATGATAAATTGTAATTGCATTCAAAGAGGTGGACCCATTACGGTGACAATTAAAGAACATTTCAGGAGAATATTCCTCTTGGGCATCCAACTTTGTGAGTGAGAACCACTTTGGTGTGCATGTCCTCGCATGTTATTTAGATTTTTTGCATGCTCCTACATGGTTGGGTGCCCAGGTTTGCATGTTGGTGCGTCTTCTTGCATGAAGCCGTTGAAGTCGTTAAAGAGTTATGGAGCACTTGGGATTGACCAATTTTGATTGGTTGTGGGTTAGGCACCCATGTGAAGGCCATGTGATAATTTAATATTTTATTCCATGTTTATGGGTTGTCCACTAAGGGGGTGTGGGTTTTTCTAGGTGGTTTTTCTTATTGTTTTGGAATACCATTTGTGGTACTCTCCCAAAAACTTATATATATTGGAGCCTTGAGATGGTGGTTTGGTAAGATTTTGTTTGTAGGTTGTCAAAGTGATGAAGTGCTAGCAAATTACAAAGAGGATTGTTGTAATGATGTACTTCCTTGAATCTTAATACAAACATTGGATCTCTTTCGGTGTAGAGTTTTTTCCCACAAGGGTTTCTCCATGTATATCTTGAGTCACTTATGTTTGATGACTTTTGGTATTGTAATTTTTATTTCATTATTTTAATTGTCAATCACATAATATTTCTATGGTAATATTGAATATATAATTTCAGATTTGCAACCACTTTAATAAGTTCATGTTGTTGCAAATTATACCTTGATTTTCCAACATTTGGTACTAGAGCTAATTGTTCTGTTAAGAGAGGGACACCTTTATTTTGAGTGTTGAAGGTTTTTTGGTTGTAGTGGGGCTTGTGCATTGTGGATTTTGTAGATTTGTGAAGAAGATTGTAAACCATGACTTCTACCTCTCGTCTAGGTATTGAGAAGTCCAATGGCACTGGCTACGGGATACAAAAGTTGAAGATGGAGCATCTCCTTGAAGAGAGAGATCAGTGGTTGGTAGTTTCAAATGAAAAGAAACTAGAATCAATGTCTGATGAGAATAGGAAAAAAAGGGAAATAAGGCAGGGGGAACCATTTAGTTGTCTTGCAGATTTTGTCCTCTTTCAGAAGAATCTACCACATATAATTTGTGGAAGAGGATTGGTGATATTTACCAAACTAAAAGTTTAACTAATAAGTTATATCTCAAAAGAGGCTTGTATTCTTTGAAAATGAAGGATTGCGATTCTATTGCAGAACATTTAAATGTTTTTAATATGATTATAATTTATCTTGCATCTATAGATGTTAAGATAAAAGAGGAAGATAAATGTATTTTGTTGCTTTATTTTTTACTCGAATCTTGGGAAAATATAATTGTTGCCATAAGTGGTGGTGGTATAGAACCGAAGATGGATAATCTCATTGTAATACTTATTTTAGAAGAAATGAGGAGAAATTCCATGAATGTGGGCTCTCAAGATGCCTTGCATGTGTGAGGAAGGTCCAAAGAGGGCCTAAAGGGGACAAAAAGAGAGATAAGTCTAAAGGATGTTCTAAAACCCCCAGGAAGAGAAAAGTGTTTGAATTGTGGTAAGAGAGGACATCTGAAGGAGTGTAGAAAAAAAAAAGAGAGTTTAGATACTTCCATGAAAATGTCCTCAGAACATGGTGATTATGATGCTTTGTTTGTTTCAACTAACACTAATAGTGATGATGCTTGGCTTATTGATTAGAGTTTCTCCTACCATATGATTCCTCACAAGGAGTGGTTTAATTCATATTCAACTTATGATGGGGGAGAAGTTTCCCTTAGTGATAACAACATGAAGAAGATTGTTGGTAAGGGAAAGGTAAAGTTGGGTTCCAGTGATGGAAGGGTTAAAACCCTTGATCATGTTTTACATATTCCAGGACTTGCAAGAAATTTACTTTCAATATCCAAGTTGAATGATTATGGAATGCATGTGACATTTGACAAGTTTGGTTGTAGGTTGCTAAGAGGGAGTTTGGTGATTGCTAAGGGATCTCAGATTGGGACTTTGTTTAGGCTTAATGCCTCCACTTTTTGTAACTTTGCCAATGTAATTGGCACCAAAAATACACTAGTAGAATTTGGCAAATAAATGACTACGTGACTAAAAATTTTAGTCACAACAACTAAAAATGACTAAATTCTACTAATTTATTGCAACACAACTATAAATGACTAAATAAATGACTAATTTGATCATTAGGTAAAAAACACAAATAAATAATTAGTCACACTGAATAAAAATTAGACAATATGATATTAAAGTGGATAATTAAAAAAAATATTTTGAACTGAGGGAGTGGGTTGTATTATAATATAATATAGTAATAATATATTATATTACAATACAATATATTATATTAATATTATAATATAATATGATATTATATAATATAATTTATATAATATATATTATAATATATATATTATTATATAATATTATTATTATTTTTTAATTTTTATTTGGTAAATTCCACCATTAGTGGGGGTGGAGCCCATGCCTTTTGAGTGGATAATTATTTTTGCTTAATCTGTGATATCCAGTCCATGTCGTAATGATCAAAAATTACTTTCCACTTGCCAAGTCATTCCCCTCAATAATGTTTCAATTAATGAGTTGTACTCTTTGATGTGATGCAATCACCGAGATATGCTTTGGAGAAGACAAAGTACCTACCTCCAAACTAAGTTGTATTTTTGGCTCAAGTGGAATTAATTTCCTTATGTCACAGGAGTTGAGACTAGGGTTTCATACAACCATTGATTTCCTTATGTTGCAATCATTTTCTTAGGCGTTACATGTAATTGCTTTGGCCTTGCTTTCTCATGATAAAATCCCAAGTTTTTAGAATGTGTAAAGAACCTTGCTAAATCTGATCTGATTTTTCAATTATTCTACCTTGGGAATTTCATCCAATGCTTTCGTGCAATTTTTTGTTTGTTGTTCCTTTGTCTTTTCTCATAAACTGATCATATGTATATCAAGCTAAACATGCAAGGATTGAAATACAATTGAATATGAAGTGCAAGATCATGTATTTCTCAAAACTCATAAATAACTATCTAGCAATGTAGCTATTACTACACTGAAAATAAGCAGGTACAAAAAGAGGCATTTTTACAAACATATGATATGCAAACTCCCAGATCTATTGTGTTGATGTATCATTTCAATTATTTGTCGAGGCTCACAATTGTTGATTCACTATAGTAAAGCAACTCAGAATAGGACAATATTACACTGTAACTGAAAGCATGAGAATGCAACTAAGTATGTTGTGATGACAACAATACTTGAGACCTAATTACATTGCTAATGCAATATATAATGGAAGTGTTGTATGACAGTGATGACAATACTTAGAGTTAAGAAAATGAAACTCAAAATAAATGTGCAATGAAATAAGGACCTGGTGATGATGAAGGACAAGAAATGCTAATGACACCCAAACCCAGTCGACTTCTTCAAAGTCATGTAAATGATGCTAGGAACAAATCTTCAGTTTAGTAGTCTACAATTTGCAACGTTTCCACTAGTTGATAAAGTTGACCTCCAATATATATTTGATGAGAGTTGTCTCTGCCTAAGCAACTCCCGAATAATTTTATTCACTCTTCCTTGTCACTTTTGGAGAAAGCAGCTACCTTCTTGCAAAACCACAATTTCAATAAATACAATTAGTCTTTGTCTTATCTTCCCTAGTAAACCTTAGTAGCATAGACAACTAAACTCAAATAATATTATCAGGCTTCTTCTAGCACTATTGACTTTTCAAATATAATATTGATATTTATTAAAATGTCAAAATGATCAAAGTCGAATTGACTATGTTTTGTCTTACTTCTTCGATTGTGTCAACTTCAGAATATTTGAAGTCTTTATTTGGTGACTCCCTATCATATTTGACTCTTGAAGCTTGAATGGGAGGCAACGATCTTTATTTGTCTTTATTTCCCCAAATAATATTTTTTGTAGAATTGCTTGCATCAGATTTTATCTTTACCAATTTGTCTCATTTGAATATAATATTCTTCAATTTTTCTTTTCAATTTGTCTCTTTTTGTCTAGGGTTTCAGGCACCCTTCAAAACCTATTTTTCGTTAATAAAAAAAAAATTTGAAAGTGTTGAATAAGTAATCAACTTGTGCTAAATTTTTGAATTCTTTAATAAGCTAACGTCTTCAATCGATTTCTCCAAATTTGGCCAAAGGCCATTAAATTTGGAAATGATTGAACTACCAACAATGAATGCAACAATGCATTATCTATTGCAATTATTTAATGAAATGTTGATTGCAAAAATACCTCAGTTGTTGCAATGATGATGTGATAATGAACTAGCTATTACAACAATTCAGCTAGGGAAATAATACATCAACTATTGCACCTATCAAATCTCTCCAATGAAGCACCTGTAGAAACCCTAGATGGATTTCTCAACAACTCCATATAGGGTTGATCTTTCACAATCAAACCTAGTACTCTAGAATCTTCAAACCCTCAAGCAAGCAAAGAATTCAAGATTTCTTACCAAATTGGTAATGAGAAGTGAAATCCAAATCAAGCATGCCCAAATGCTAAGCCAAAAACTCCTTATAAAGATTTCTCCAAGACTTCCAAGAAGCTTCTAGAAATGTTATTATTTTATTCCTTAAGTTACTTTTATAATTTATTATTTTATTTTAAGTCACTTTATTAAATTAATTAAATATAAAGTCATCTTTAATTTTACTTTATTGAAATAATTTTATAAATAATTAATTTAATACTTCCTCCAATTCAGGGACACAATAGTCCTCCCTTCCCAAATATTGCTTACCCTAAAGCAATTCACAACTGCCAATCCAACTCAATTGCCACAACACCTAAAGCCAAAATCAAAAGTCATCTACACCTATCCACCAACCACCCAGATCCTAAATGATCCTGCAACATGTGCTAACCCATAACCTCTATATGCAACTAGAACCCAAGATACTGTCACTCTCTATCAATCGATGAAACCAACCAACCAAAAATGAAATTCCTAGATCCCAACTCTATAAATCATCCCTATCATGCCAACTCTATACACTGTGTTGATACACCTCATATATCATACCTAGATCCCCTTGATAAATTCGAAGTCCTTCAACACCATATGACTTCCGCTACACCACTTTGATAACCCCTAGAGTCCAATCAAACCAAATCTCAAACTCATTTTGTTGGAAACATCCAACTGGAGAAATCAAAGTGAGAGACCTGTCAAACTTAGACTCATCATCTAAAATATGAAGCATGTCATACCAGGGTGAATCCAAACATCCCTTATTCAACCCATCTCTCTGTCCCATCAATTTCATCATCAAATCATGTACATGTGGGCTGAAAGAGAACTGATGAGCACACCTCATGATGCAATTGAGATGAAACTCCCCTAACTATTCCAATGGACAACTAGAGTAGTGTGTACTCCATCCTATTCTTCCATCATTAGAAGAATACTTACAACTCAAAATAGGATGAGTTGGGCTTGCAACATCATCATCAAGACCTCTCTCAGAAAGCAATTGCAATTGTCCTAACTCAGTTTCAAGGGTGAGAAGAATACCGTCATGAATTCCATCTACTATCTAGAAATAGGTTGGAATAATATCCAAGTCCAACCTACAAGACCTAGAAGAAACCATCTTCTTTTGATAAAATTGACCAATGTCAATCTCAAAACCATCAATGTAGCTCGCATGGTGCTCAAATCTTCCATGAGGCCTAAATCTATGGCCATGAATGAAATGTCTATATCATCAACAATCCAATCCACATTGAGTGGTGTCCTGTAGATGTGAAAGGTGCCCAACATAGGTGCATAAAAACATATACCAACATATGTCAAGCTGCTGGCATAAATCAAAACCACACCATGTAGCATGTGAATCAATTCCATGATAGAGAAAAAAGTATCTCTACTGTCAAAGGATCATAAGAGCTCATCATCAATCTATCCCTTAACACCAAAGTGACAATCCCAACTCTCGTTGTCCATCTCAACTGTTGCTATCCTCAAAGTAGTACTATCATCAACCAATGAACTATGTGATAGAACCCATGGTAAAGCTAGAATACAATTGTCCTCATTCCTAACTCTGAACCAAAGACTAAAATCAACCAGAAACTCAAGCATGCATCTATCACCAACTGATTCCTCTTTCCTAACCATCACAAGAGGCACTGCATCGGTATCCTGAGTGTGAATGCTAGGAGATCCCACACTGCTATACTCAACATGTGTCCTAGATGCCATAGCTAATTGATTCTTTTCTATACATAATATATCTTGAGCCAAACTCAACTCTAAGTAGAGCCCATCAACATGAATATCTGATTCCTAAAGAGCTATCCAAGTCATCCTCAAGGAATCGCTTGTGTCCTAAAGCTCATGAGAGAGCTGATCAACTTCCTCTTCTTTCCTCATCAAAGCATTTGAATAGATCTCAACGAGGTTGAGAAGGTGGTCACAGTTTGAAAGGTGTAAGTAGTTTGACTTCATTATTCCCAAACCTTCTTTGATGATTTGTAAACTATCATGAGAAGAATCTACCTCTATCCCCTTTTGTCTTCTCTCCAATTGAACCATCCAAAGATGATCCTCAATCAGTTTATGCATTCTATCCTGATGAGATAATGTTGCCATTATCTCCTCTTTGCTCATCTTCAACTGTGTTCCCAAATTGTGTGAGCCTATGGGTTTACAAACAACTTTAGCTTCACTTGAAGAAACATCAAATTGTTCCTGAATGTCTTGTGTCACACAACTTCTTTATGTTGTGAAGTCATCTACACAAGTATTCTAATTTGGAATTAGGATAGCACTGATACGTATATGAATATCCTCAATGCCATGATTCGAAGTCCAAACACAAGAGGGCTTTGTTTGTTCTTGGACCTCATCATCTAACTCAACTGGTCCACTGGATGATGTCATGCTAACCTCTTGAAGAGAAGGTCGAACCTGTAAACCAATTGAAGTAAGCTCTCCTATAGTTAGTTGTTCTTGAACTTATCAATTTTCTACTAATCAACCGCCTTAAGAGATCATATGTTGTAGCTCTAAACATGTTGCTCCTCTCCAAAATGTTCAACAAACCTAACGAATCGCTACAAACATCATAATATTTATCTAGATCTCGTGATAGATGTTGAACATATTTTTCTTCACTTTAATCAATGGCATTCTCATCTCCAACATGGAGCAATCAAACACCTAGAGAATCAAATCGTTGCATCACAATAGCACAACAAACAATTAGCACCAGATTTTAGTGTATTTTGAGCACATGAGTTGAACAATTTGGTTGGTGTTAAACTCGGTGCAAACAAGCATGGCCAGTTTGACATCTATTTTTGTGATGAATTTTTCATTGTTTTTATCGTCGGAGTTAGCATCAATTTTAGCGCCAGAAAATCAAGCGCCTTCGTTAGCGCCTAAAATAGCACTGGGAAGCAGCAATGGAAATTGCACCAAAATCGCCCCACCGGTCTCCGGCTGAGCTCTATCTTCTATCTTAAGCAATGCTTTCCCACTTTAGATCTAAGCGGCGCTTCCGCTTTGCCTCCACCGCTTCCGCTGAGCCCATAAGTTCGCTTCGTTTTGTTTCTAGTTTTTCCGTTTTATTTTCCAAGTTTGCTTCCGCCATATAGAACCAGTTTTATTCGATTTGCTTCCAAGTTTGTTTTGGTTTTGGTTTGCCTTTGTCGCATTTTTATTTCTCCATTTACTTTTCGCTTTATTTCTCCTTATTTTGTTTTCTGCTTTTGTTTAGTTTGTTTGGGCGAGCTTTGTTTTGTTTCCGGTTTTATTTCCACCTTTTGTTCCTATTTTTGTTTCCAATTTTGCTTCCAAGATTGCTTTTGGTTTGCTTCTATTTGGCTTCCATTAGTTGCTTCCTTTTTGCTTCTAAAAATGCTTTGCTTCTATTTATTAATTCTAATATTTTATTTCAATTAATTAGTTAAATATATCAGTGGTTCTTAAATAACCTCTACATAATTATAAAAGCAATTAATTATTTAACTCATATGATTGGCCTAAAAATATAATTTTGCCGTAACATGATCATCATCTATAATTAAAACAAGTGAATAAAATATCTATAATTTAATTGAATTTGACAACATCCATCCCGAGCAGTAAATTAAAATCATCATACTTAATAAATATCCATCCAAAAATCATCGACCACTTTTAATATATATAAATTGACAAGTCAATATTGATAAGATCATCATCATATATAACTAAAACAAGTGAAAGTCAAATATGCCAGTACATCAAAAACATGTCAAAATGATACATGTCCAACAGTCGACATAAGTGAAAATGATACATGTACAAATGATATAAATAAAATTGATAAATTATGTAACTCAAATTGATACAAGTCAAGATGATACATGTCCAAATGATATAGTGAAAATGAAACATGTCAATATGATACAACTCAACAATATAGTATAGTAGGTCGTGAAAATGATACATATGATAGTAATCATGAAAAGATTCATCATAATGATATATCAGCAATGATCCATGATGTAGTCTATATGATCATGAATGTCACTGGTTACTATCACCAACTATCTCATCATCATCATCACCATCTTGATCATCGTCGTCGTCGTCGTCGTCACCATCATCATTGTCATTGGCCTTAGTGTCTTTCGTATCTGTGCCATCATCATCCTCTGCCATGTGATTTGTACCGGCAGAACCAATATTTTGTGGATCTATATCATGTTGAGGATCATCTTAATCTTCTGGAAGACCTGTGTTCTGCAAAAAAAACATTTAAAATGAAAATTTATTGTTTATTTCACCCAAAAATTTATTTTTCAGTTATATATCTAATATTACAACATATGAGACAAAACCATAATCATATTGCATCATATCAAAGTGAACATACCATAATAAAATTTCAAAAAAGTTACAGCTAATACTGGTGAGTCAAGACAAACTTCAACTTTCAAAAAAAAGCCAATTAGGCTAGCAGACTTGTGGATCAGGCCAACATTTGGTGGAAGAGGAAGAAAGATGACTGGAACTTTAGAGACCCACCATAATGGATTTCAATATTCAACCATGAGAGCAGAAGAGAGAGTTGATATCATGTATCAAAACATTAAGCATGCATTCTTCTAGCTAGCGGAGAAGGAGATGATTACTTTTCTTCATTTTCATTTGCATAACCATATCACGGCATGGGAACCAAGAAGAGAAATGATGTTTAGTTTTATGTGGAGGTAATGGATGTGGTCCAAACTTTAGGAGGGGCAAGAAGGTCAGTGTATGATCCTGATGAAATTGAGGAAGAACAACAAGAGAGGACTTCGATTGACGCCTATTCCTCAATCTTCACTTGATGGCATCAAGGAATGGTTGAACTCATGGATATAAAGTACAGAAAGCAAAATGAACTTGAACTGAGGACAGCTTTGAAGAGTAATATCGATGATCCGTGATAAATTTATCAAGATGGTGGTTGGGAATTTTTGAATATGGGTGCTAGTGATTCCGACTGATAATTCGTAAGAGCTTCCATCAAGGATATGGTCCCCTTTGATGTAGAAGAGGAATCAAAATCAGATTTCATGTAGCCCTCAAGAGTGTTACAAGCCAACAAGATGGAGGGAATTTCTTATATATGATAAATTTTCAATGTTGCGTGCATCGCTTTAATACCAACTATAATGGCAACATTGAAATTCCCTAGCAGTATTTATGTTGAGGAAATTTCCTTTAGATGCAAGGATTCAAAGCACATCAACCATGTGGTACAAAATGATTAAATCCTAGAGACAATCTATAGCAATGAAAGAGTCTAAAAGGCAAAGAGAGAGCTACATTGGTGACTCAGAGAAAATCCCAGCTTCAAAAACAAAGCCAATTAGGGTTAAGCGTGACATGTGGATCAAAGCCAACATTTGGTGGAAGAGGATGAAAGATAACTATAACTCTGGAGGCCCACCATAATGTATTTCGGTATTCAACCATGAGAGCAAAAGAGAGATGATATCATGTATCAAAACATTAAGCATGCATTCTTCCAGCCAACAGAGAAGATGATTACTTTGCTTCATTTTCATTTGCATAAACATATCATGGCGTGGGAACCAAGAAGACCAAGGATGTTCAGTTTTATGTGGAGGTAATGAATGTGGTCCAAACTTTAGGAAGGGAAAGAAGGTCAATGTATGATCCTAATGAAATTGAGGAAGAACAACAAGAGAGGCACAGAAAAATAAAATCAATACAGAGTTTCAAGGATTTGTCAAGTGAGTAAGAGAGCTATGGGAGTAGCCTCATCTAAAATATTTTGAACTAGAGTTTGATATACCATTTAGAGAGCTTGGTTTTCATGGAGTTCCTTTCAAAGCCTCTACTTTTATTGTTCCTATGGTAAATTGTTTGTTAGAGAGCTTGGTTTTCATGGAGTTCCTTTCAAAGCCTCTACTTTTATTGTTCCTATGGTAAATTGTTTGGTAGAGTTGGTGGAATTTCCTTTCTTAGTAATCACTATTAGTGAGATTGAGATTGTTAACCTTGAGAGAGTAGAACTTGGGAAAAAGGCATTTGATATGGCTATTGTTTTCAAAGACTTCAAGCGGGATGTACTTCGCATTGACACCATTCCTTAGTCTTCACTTGATGGCATCAAGGAATGGCTGAACTCCATGGATATAAAGTATTATGAAAGCATAATGAACTTGAACTGGCAGCCAATTTTGAAGAGTATTACTTATGATCCAAATAAATTTATTGAAGATGGTGGTTGGGAATTTTTTAATATGGAAGCTAGTAATTCTAATTTTGATAATTCAAAAGAATCAGATCAAGGATATGAACCCTCTGATGTAGAAGAGGAACCAAAATCATATTTCATGTAGCCACCATCAAGAGTGTTACAAGCCAACAAGATGGAGGGAATTCTTATATAAGGATAATTTTCAATGTTGCAGGTATCGACTTTAATGCCAACTACAATGGCAACATTGAAATTCCTTAGCAGTATTTATGTTAAGGAAATTTCCTTTAGATGCAAGGATTCAAAGCACATAAACTATGTGGTATAAATGATTAAATCCAAAAGATGATCTGTAGCAATGAAAGAGTCTGAAAAGGCAGAGAGAGCTACACTGGTGACTCAGGAGAAACTTCAGCTTTCAAAAAACAAAGCCAATTAGGCTGGCATATGTGTGGATCAGGCTAGCATTTGGTGGAAGAGGATGAAAGATGACTGTAACTCTAGATGCCCACCATAAAGGATTTCGGTATTCAACCATGAGAGCATAAGAGAGAGCTAATATCATGTATCAAAACATTAAGCATGCATTCTTCTAGCCAACAGAGAAGGAAATGATTACTTTGCTTCATTTTCATTTTCATAACCATATCATGGCGTGGGAACCAAGAAGACCAAGGATGTCCAGTTTTACATGGAGGTAATGGATGTGGTCCAAACTTTAGGAGGGGAGATCCTGGTGTCTACCAAGAGGCATAAATTCAGATGAATTAAGTTCACCTACATGTCTGCCAAGGTTTACTTCCAATTTTTATGACTATTTTTCTTGACTGTCAAAGTTTACTTACAAATTTGAAATTTCTTTTTGGTCATTTTGATGAGGATATATTCAGCCAATGTGTAAGCACCTTTTGTTTGTATCACAACCATAGTAACGAGACTCAAAATCACCTCAGACTCGGCTAGGGTGACTCGACTCGAGGACTTGGGGACTCGTCTCCCGAACTCGGCACAAACTCAAAAAAATGAAAAAACCCTAGAAATTTAAAAATTTTAAGGATTTAAAACTTGTTTCATGCACCCTTTATTAAACAGGCCTTAAATACACAATAATATCAATAAATAGAAGAAAATTTGATCACATACACAAGTATACATTGATCACTTAAGTATAAACGCAAATTTTAGCTGAAGAAAGTACACATACACAAGTATACTACTATTATGCCCTTAATAATTTTTTACCCAGCTGTAATGTCATTTGAGTAGTCTTAGTCTTATGCTCCAAATTGATTAAAGAAATGTGGAAGTGTTAAGCTCCAAATTTCCAATAGTAAGTATATCTATAACTATAAATTGTCTCTATCACATTCACAATAGAAAGGAACTTTTTGGAATTAGTATGCTCTAAATTGCCAATACTTAGTGAATCTAGATCCATCATTAGTAATGTCCAAACAAAACTTGTCCCAACAGCCATAGGGAAATGGGAAAAGTTAATGGGTAATAATCAATGGGCTACGCAAAAGGCTATCATACTATCAGCTCAAATATACTTAAAAATTATTGAAGGAATGTTTTTCAAAATTATTGAAGAATTAGCTCTTTTTGTTGGCGCTGGACATACATTTGGAATTAATATTGATGGTCAGAAATTTTCTATGTAATGCAGTTTTTTTCTTGCATTTCCTTCGATGATTCTTGGTTTGTGGGAGTAAAGAGAGTGTTAGGACGATGGTGTGAAGTAGTCTGTAGGCTAACTTACCAGAGAAGAAATGGAGGCCAACTTAAATCTAAAAGCGAGGAGGAAATTGGATCCTTTTGATGGAAAAGTGATGATGAAGAGACTGTGTGGCTTGTTCTTGTAAAAGGATGTGAAGGTGGTGCAATCTGTGCAAATCATTTTGGGTAATGGCTTCAAAAATTTGAAGCACAAAAATTGGACTAATATGGATATATAGTCTCTGATCATGGTGTGGGGACTGGACTTAGGAGAGTCGGTGGAGGTTGTAAGGAAAGTGATGAAAGTGTTGGTGCATAGGGATTTCTTAGTGAACATGGAGAGTATCTTGGAAAGGGCTATACCAAGAAAAGGCTTTGTGAGCAAAGCCATGGAAGGGGTGGACCCAAAAGTAGTAGAGATAAATCGCCCTTTCATTAGGTGGCCAGAAGGAAGAACCAAAGTTGGTGGAGAGAGGGTGTGAAATGGGGGTGGAAAGCTTTGAAATTGTGTGTCGAAGTAATGGAGACTGAAGAGATAACAACAAGAATCAAATCCATCGCCAGAGAGGAGCTATGTGAGAAGAAGGTGAAGCCACTTGCGGAAATGTTCCCATTGCATCTAGGTAGTGCTTCTCGAACTTTCGCATAAACTAGTTTACTATGTTTAAGCTAGATGTTGATGTATAAGCTTAAGGGGTTACGCCCTGTTTTTGGTTTTGATACTGTAAGTAGCTAGTGTTTGGGTAGTAGTTAGTTGGATAGTTTTCAGGTGGTTGTGGTAGGGCTTTTTGATCCATAGGTTTTTATTTTGTTTTAATAGACATGATGTGATGGTGCCCAAAAGAACTTTTTATTTGGAGCTTTGTATATTTTGATTTATCTTAAATAAAATAAAAATATTATCACCGATCGAAGAAAAAAACAATTTAAATATCATTTAATAAATTTGATATAATATTATGAACAAATTCAAATACCTACATACTCTCCTCACTGGACTTCCTTCATGCATCCTGGCTTTGTTATCTCTTTAGTTGCTGGTAGTGCTCTGCTCTCTTCCTTTGCACAACGTTTTTCCCTTTAATGTTGTCTGATTTCTTCCTTCACGTGGGAAATTTTCAAATTTTCAATTTTGATTTCTTCCTTCCCACATCATTTTTCCCTTTTTTTCCCCTTTTTGTCGTCTAATTTCTTCCTTAATGCTTGAGTGCTGAATTTTGGTTGTTAATGTAATCAGTTTGGGGCACCTAAGGCGGCACCAAGTGTGCCTAATTGAGTGCCTATCATTGTACGTTGTACTGTGGTCTTGCAAGGTGCTTCATCCTTCTTGACGGTAGTGCGGTGAAAGATTTTATGGCGGCATGCAAGTCTTACTCTTGTTCCTGACGGTGTTGTAGTGACTCCCGCAAGACTTCTACCATTTGTGTGCTGTGACCACCACTATCCCACGGATCCTCCATTAGCTTGATGTGGTAGAGCGGTTTTTACCACGGTCCCGCAAGTTGCTTCTTCCTTCTCGGCGGTAGTGCAGTGAAAGCTTCTATGACAACATTTTTATTCACAGAGGAGACCATGGAGAGAGGATGTGGACGACGTAAAAATACTAAATTGCTGAGAGGAAAGTGGGTGGAAATAGATGAGACAACATTGATTAAGCACTCAATTTATTTTGATATTTTTTGTGAGAAAAATTACTAATGACCTTTTCATAAATGTTATGTTAGTAAGATTTATGGATAAACTATGCAAATTTTTACATAACTATCATGGACTGTGAAAATCGAATGTTATTAATTTTCATAAATGTGTTTAATTTTTCCATGAATCTCAAATTCCTAAAATTTGAAATGCTTCAGTAATATTATGTTGTACTTGGACAATTGAAAACCTATTTTATTCTCCTAGCAAACTTTTTTATTTTCCATTATAATTCTAGACCAAACAACATTTGTGGGGATGGCCTTTTACACCAATCTCAATTTGTATGAAGTTCACGAACCTGTTTTCAAGCAGTAAATTTCTTTCATAGACAAGAAATGTAAAGGCTTCATTTAAGAAAAGATAAGTAGTCTCTTTCTGAGGGCAATCCATATGCAAAAAGTAAAAAGCACATAAAAAACAATTGTATAGTAGAAAATCAGATTGAATTAGTTTTTGATAAGGAAAAATAGGTTTTGAAGGGGCCTCAAAATCCTTTACAATGACGCCAAGCTGCAAGAGAAATTAAACCACTAAGCCCAACAGCCCAAAAAA
Source organism: Sequoia sempervirens (assembly GCA_007258455.2). NCBI lineage: Eukaryota > Viridiplantae > Streptophyta > Pinopsida > Cupressales > Cupressaceae > Sequoia > Sequoia sempervirens. The sequence continues at coordinate 42,806 of VDFB02217768.1, forward strand.
CTAAAAAGCTGACATAAGATGGAACATTAGCAACCCATCAACAAACCCAAAAGCAAAAAACATCAACAAACCTACTGAACCAAAAGAGGAAGCACTAGCTACAACAAATTATCTAAAACATTAGCCAAGGCCATGTTATCCTTGATGACCTCCTCATGGATACTGATAACATCCTTCAGCTCCTCAACAACAACAACAACCCTCTTTTTCATCTTGCTCCTCGTCCTAAGGCATGAACCCGCCTGCATGTCCTTCTTTAGCATAGGAGTAGAAGCTTCTTCTTTCTCCACCAAGTAAGAGCCACTAATCTCTTCAATCCTTTCTTTCATATTACCCAATTCAAGTGGTTTTCCGATCCAATTTAGTGCTTTCTCATTCAGAACAGAAAGACCCATAGCAGTGGTCTTCAAAGAGTTATTGTTGATATTGACCACTATTTTCAAGTCCTCCAACATCTTTCATATTTTATCCTCCAGACTTGCCACTTTTTCCTCTAACATTTTATTAACAATAACTTCCAAAGACGAAATTCTTTCCTCATGAGAAACCCCCAAATGATCAGCATCGACCAGTAGCTTATCAAGTGTACTATGCATTGATTTCACTTTGCCTTTTATTTCCCATTCCTTTTGGTTACCTCTTAGCATAGCAACACAAACATCCTACCAATTTTTCATCTGAAGATTGAGCTCCTTAACCTCACAAAATAACCACTTAAACAAGGAAAGTAGGTTTCTCATCCCATCTTCGGCCATTCTACAAAACATATTCATGTCAATTTCATCCTAGTTAACTAGAGGCTGACTCTTCTGCTCCAAGTCAACAGGGGCATTAGAACAATCCCTATTTTGTTCATCCTCTTCTTCGGCTGGGGAATCCTCAACATCCACCTTTATCCTCTCCTTATCTGGAAAATTCTCCAAATTAGCTAATGCCTCCAGAAATTCCTTCTTCACTTCCTTCTCCACAACAAAAAAATCCTTAGAACAATTAACCACATCAATCCCCTGCATATCCACAGGGCCAGTCTCATTAGGCTTCACCTCCATCTTAGAGTTTCCCATATCAGTAGGGCCACTCAACTGACCACCCAAATTAACCAACACCTTAATCCCTTGCACTAGGGAGATCTCTAGCAGACCATCCTTACCAAGAACATGGTTTCCCAATGAAGCATTTTGAACACAATCAAAATTTGAAGAATCCACATCACCCACAGGATGACAACCCTTCAAACCCTCATCACCCACAAGATGACAATCCTCAAACCCTCTTTTCCAGAAGACAACGCGGGATTCACATTCGAACTAGGGAAACCACCTCAATTTTCCTTTTGGCAGAAGCTTTAACTTTCTTCATGCCTTTGGTTTTCCCCTTCAAATATTTTTGAACAAAATTAGCCATAGTCTCTCGCAACTCCACATCAGTCTCATATCCCTTACCCCATTCTTCTAATTCCTCATCCCTTTCCTCAGAGCCTCCTTCATCAACAGGCATATCCTCATATTCTGACTCTTCCTCCTCCGAACTACTGACCCATTCACCAAAAAATTCCCCTGTTTCATACCCATCATTTTTAACTCCCTTCTTACTAGGAGTTTTAGGGGAGACTGAGATCAACTTTAGCTTGATATGAGAAAAAATCAAACACATAATCCCTTGATGAAGAACCGCCTTCTTAGGGTTCTTTTTGTGGTCTTCAATACTCTTCTCCATAGAATGTAATAGGTAAAAAGGAATAATGTCCAACACGAGGTCCCTCCAAAGTGTTTTCAGGGACTTCCTAGCATAACCTCCACTTCCAATTTCCTTAACCTTCTTCCTCTCATCATGTTTAAAGAAATTCACAAAATCCTTCTTAGTCACTCCCCTGTCTTTGAAAAACTTTCTCCCAGCAACTAAGAGACTAGTTACCTCCGCAATAAAATCCTCTTCAATTTGAAACTCAACTCCCTGGTAACACAGAGACCTCCCATTCCATCCTTTCACAAATAAATCCATTACATCAGGGTCTGGACCTTGAATTATTTGCATAAATTGAGTAACCCCCCCAATTCCAAGTGCTCCCACATAGTAACATTTTTCTAAAACTCTTCATAGGAACTCGGCTCAATTCTACAATGGTCACCACCCATAGTGGCAGGCAACAAAAAAAAACCTAAGAACACCTGGAAGAAATGAAAAAGTAAAATGAACCAGGCACTACTCAAAACAATACAACAAACACCCACAATACGTGTGGGCTTATCATTCCAAGTAACCTTGCCAAAACTACTAGTCCATCCTTCTACAAAAACCAAGGAAAGAATAATGAAACTGAAAGAGAAAAGGGTTGACATGCAAAACCCAACTTAAAATCATAATGAAAAACCTTTCCCCAAGAACATCTCGCCTAGAAACAAGCCAGCTAGTCATCATTAGAAATACACTTCAGATTAAGAGGTAGCGATTCAAAAGAATCCTACTCAAATATCTCAGCCACTCCCACGTTGGCAACCCCATCAGCCATCATGTTTGCTTCATGAAAAACATGTGTGATTTTGATCTCCTCAAAAGAGTTAATAATAGATATCGAGTCATTAATAAAATTGGAAATTGAACATGAAGGAGGACATTTCATCATGAGACAATTAATCACATTAAGAGAGTCCCCCTCTAGCCATAGTTTAGAAACACCTTGTTTCTTAGCCAAAATTAATCCATGATAAGTTGTTGTTGCCTCCGCATAAAAAAAACAATTGTATAGTAGAAAATCATATTCAATCAATTATGTCTTATTTCTCTTGTACACTTATCTGAAAGACATAGGGTATTCACCATACATTTCCCTTGACAAAGAAAGCATGTGCTTTCATTTATTTTTATTGTATATCTCAGAAGTGAAATTCTTGTTACAAAAAAAATAATATATGCACTGAGAAAATAATATATACAAAAAAATGCAAAGAAAATGTTTGAAATTTAACATGCAAGCTACTGTGTTGTGCTGAAAGGAATAAAGATTAACTAGGAGAAGAAATAAAAATAAAATTTTGATGATTGTGCTTATAAGTGAACAAGATATGAAAAGTGTGGACAATGATGGTGTTGAAATTGAAAACCCTGATTCTGATGACATTACTATTTTATGTCATTAGAGATAAAGAGCACATACAATTTTATAGACATAGCAAATGAAGATTTGAAACTAGTAAACTGAAAATGTAAACACTGTAAGATTTTTCCTTAAACAATGATTCACATACTCATTTACAAAAAAGGGTGAAGCATTTTTTATTCAAACTTTGTTTTCTTTAATAGACATAATAGTAAAAGAATATTTACAAGTACAAGAATATATACATTATTTCATAGAAAATAAGGAATGTTTCATAGAATATATCTTTAGAATGTATGATGCAGGAGCATCTAGTGGTGTAAGGGCAATCTTGTATCACCCAAAAATAGTTAAATTTCCAGTTTCTCAGTTTTTAGATGTTTTTACATTTTTGGATACCCTTTTTGTCATAATGAAATTCTCAATTTACGGTTCTTATTTTCGGTTCTTGGGTTGAAAGATATTGCAGTTTTAGTTTCCTAGATTTGCACTTGAAAATCTTCCGAGTTAGATTTGAGGCACTTAGAGCTCCCGAATCGGCCCCGAAACTTTCCGAAATTGGCATAGCGGATTTCAAGTGTGTTATTGACTTCGAGACCTTTCCAATGGTTCAAACGGTTCGCGAATCAGAGTCCTGGATCAAAAGTTATGGCCCCGGGAAGTTGGCACACTTTCTAGAAGATACAATTGTAAATGCTCTTTTGAAATTTGAACTTCATGTTGTAAATTTTCGGCGCCAAACCGCCTAAACTCAAATTTGAATGTTGTTTTGGCTCCAAACTAATGAGGAGCTCTATTTATGTATGTGTTTCTAATTTTTGGGTAACTTTTAGGGACAAGCTCGCATATTGCGAAAGGGTTATTCTGTAGCTTTCTGTAGCTTGCATGTATTGTAGAACTTGGGGATTTTGAGATCCTCTGCATGTAAGAAGCTCCATTTTCTGAATAATAAAACACTCTTGCTGTGGTTATTTCTTTCAGGTCTTGCCAGGCCCACCTCACCGGGCGGTATCGTGAGCCGCTTCTCTTGAGTGTGTGGACAAATCAACATCGCGAGGCGCTCACACCGATCGGGTGGGTTGTGGGTTGAGGTCAAGAAAGATGCCTGCGAGGGTGCCCGGCAGGGCGGTGGTGCCGTGGTGGTCGAGGTGCAAAATGCCGTAGCGAGAGATGCAATCGGGCAAACTCTCCAGAGATGCATTGATGTAAGCATAAGAAAGCAGCTTTGAGAAGAGTGGGTTAAACCTGAGGAAGGAAAAAGGAGGATGAAGGAGGGCGAAGGTTCGGGATGTAGAAGAGGAAGAAGAAGCAATTGATCAAGACCAAATGCGCTAATAAGGGCCATTTCAGATGTAAGCGACTCCAGAGCAAAAGTCCCCGCTATTCCGGTTGAACTCAAGAGCTGATCGAATCGATCAACGAAGAAGAATATTTTGAGTATGAGAAACAAAGGACCCTTATCAAAGTTAAGCTTTACAAAATGAAGCCAAAGGGCCATGCCAAGATTTGGTGGAAAGAGGTCCATTTGGAAAGAAATCGAAGAGGAAAAGGGAATATCACCAAATGGGATTGCATGGTAGAGAAACTGAAGAAGCAGTTCATACTAGTGGACTATGAGTTAGATCTATTAAAGAAATTGCAAGGGTTAAAGCAAGGAAGGAGATTTGTGAAAAAATATACTGAAGAATTTCACAAGATAATCATCAGAACGGGCCACATAGAGGCCAATAAGGATAAGGTAGCCTGATATCTTAATGAGTTATGACTGAGCATTCAGGAGGAGTTAAGCCTAGTCGTATCAACCAATTATTGGAGGATGTGTATTAGCTTGCTCTAAAGGTGGAAGAGAAGATAAACAAAAAGATTTGATGGCAAGAAAAAGGATGAGGAGGTCAAAGTGGAAGGGGCAATGGTAGACCTTCAGGAAGCCGAAATGATGATGAAAAGAAAAGTGAAGATGTGGGTACCACCCGAAGCCAAAGGAATGACAACTTCTACCGCCCTCGTGATCAAAACAGTGGTGATCAAAGAGGTAGAGGATGAGGGAGATATGGACAAGCATCTAGAAGAGGTGGTTTCAAAGGAACGTGTTTCCAGTGTGGTGAAGAAGGGCATCGAGTTTGCGAATGTCCACAACACCAAGGAAGGGCGGTGACAAAGTACGTATGTCGTGGAAGGGTTGGGCGATGTAGATGAGGAGGCCTTAATCAACATCTCGTGATGATGCCGAAGGAGAAACCCTATGATTAGAGAGCCCTAGTGACTATGAAAACGCAATCCAAAAACAGAGAGGAAGAATTTGTTTCGCAAGACAAGGTGCAAGTGTGAAGGAAAATGTTGTGATGTCATTATTGACAAGTGGAGCACCGGAGCAATCGCGTCGAGGAGATGACCGCCAGTTGAAGTTGAAGAGGGAAGGCACCGCGATTTCCAGACAAATTGTCCGTTGTAGAAAGACCATAAAGTTTTGGTCAATGAGCAGTGCCTAGTAAAGTTCAAGATCGGGAGCTACCATGATGAGGTACTCTGTGATATCATCCCTATGGATGCATGTCACATGTTGTTGGGGAGGTCATGGCGCTCGAGCAGGCTTAGCCATACATGATGGGCTATGCAAACATTCTTATTCTCGACAAAGCGATGGGGTTCGGGTCACAAGTTGAAACCCCAAGGAGATCAAGAAAGGTATGCAGTGAGTGCCAGAGTTTGTTATGTAGATGGAAGAAAAAATTTGTGAAGGTATGAAGCACATGAGTGTGTGTTATGCATTGATCTTGTGAGTGAGTAAGGAGGATAGTGAGAAGGTTTCGTATTAGCTTCGGACGTTGGATGAGCTCAGGATATTGTTTCTGATAATGTACCTAAGGGTTTACCACCAATAGGGAAGATCAGTCATCAGATTGACTTGATTCTTGGAGCCAGTTTTCCAAATAAGGCAGCTCATAGAATGACTCCAGCAGAAAATGAGGAGTTGAACAGACAAGTTCAAGAGTTGCTGAGAAAGGGTTTGATACAGGAGAGTTTGAGTCCATGTGTCGCATCTACAAGAGCCTGCTAGCACCAAAGAAGGGATGGGGAGGGAGGATGCATGCATTCCCGAGCCATAAACAAGATAACAATCAAGTATAGATTTCCGCCATGATGGATGACCTCGATGGATCGCTGAGTGGAGCCTGACCACAAAGATTGATATGAAGAGTGGATATCACTGCATCCCCTGATTCGCAGAGGGAGATGAATGGAATACCGCCTTCAAGACCAAAAGAGGGCTTGTACGAAAGTGGTTAGTCATGCCTTTGGGCTCACTAATGCACCGAGCAATATTCATGCTCATGAATCCAGGTACTAAAAGAATTTCCGGGAAGTTTTGTTATTGTGTATTTAGATGATATATTGATTTTCAATAAGACGTTGGATGAGCATCCGATGCATATTCGGAGAGCCTTTGAGAAGTTAAGAGAAGAGAAACTGTTGATTAATCTGAAGAAGTGCAGTTTTGTGAAGAGGGAGTTAGTGTACTTGGGGTTTGTTGTCTCAGAAGAAGGTCTCAAGATGGACCCAGAGAAGGTGAAGGCTATTCTGGAATGGCCTACAGCAAGAACTGCTACCGAGATGAGAGCTTTCCATGGTTTGGCTACTTTTTATAGAAAGTTCATTAGAAACTTTAGTAGTATTTGTGGACCCCTGACTGAAACAATGAGAGGGGATAGAAAAGAATTCAAGTGGAGCAGTGGAGTGGCAAAAAGTTTTGAACTGCTGAACATATGACACAGAGCAACTCCGTTTAGCCCTCCCGTGACCAACAAGGTGTTTGTACCAGGATACAAAGGGTTGTGCCATTGAGCAGCAGTTGTTGAGCCAAGAAGGTAAAGCCTGCCTATCTCAAAGGAAAAGTTAAATGATGCCAAGAGAAAGTATTATGTATATGATCGAATTTTATGTGATAGTTCAAGCATTAAAAAAATGGAGACATTATTTGTTGCCGAAGGAATTTGTTCTATATACTGATCATCAAGCCTTGCAGTACATAAATAGTCAGGAAAAATTAAATCGGAGGCATATGAAATGGGTAGAGTTTTTGCAGAGTTATACCTTTGTTTTGAAACATAGGAGTGGGAAGTTAAATAGGGTTGCAGATGCCTTAAGTAGGAGACATACATTGATGACAAAGATGCAGATTGAAGTGCTGGGTTCAATGAACTTAAGACACGATGCGAAGATCCCGATTTTGCAGAGAGGCTTGAAAGCTTGCGGGGCGAACCCGCGAGTAGTGGATGCAGGACATGGTCGGATTTCATAATCCAAAGATGGCACGTTATTTAAGGGAAGCCAATTGTGTATCCCAAGGAGCCCATGAGGGAGAATCCGGAGAAGGAGAAGATGCGGAGGAATGGCGTGACATTTCTGGCCTGGACAAGACTACGCTACTATCGCGAGCATTATTATCGCCTCGCTTGTCACAGGATGTGAAGAAGTTTGTACAAAGCTGCGGTATGTCAAATGTATAAAGGAGTGGGAGCTGTACCACAAAGCGAGCATCGCACTTCTGGCACTGTGAATAAAGAGGCCATGGAGTGATATAAGTATGGACTTTGTTCTTTGGTTTGCCAAGGACACAACGAGAGAATGCTTCAGTCTTTGTGGTGGTTGATAGGTTTTGAAGATGGCACATTTCATTCCATGTCAGAAGACCCATGATGCAGTCCACATTGCTGACTTGTTCTTCAAAGAGGTGGTGAGGCTACATGGTCTGCCAAAGAGTATTGTTTCAAATCGTGACACCAAATTTGTGGGGTACTTTTGGAGGACCTTGTGGAAGAAGTTGAAAATAGAGTTAAAGTCCAGTTCTACACACCATCCACAAACAGATGAGTAGATAGAGGTTGTTAATAGGAGTCTAGGTAACCTATTGAGATGTTTGGTAGGAGATAAACCCAAGGGATGGGACTTGATCTACCCCGTGAAAAAATTTTCTTACAACAATTCACAATGTAAGCATCGGTAGATCACCATTCCAGATTGTGTATGGAAGTAGCCCCAGAACAGCTCCAGAATTGAGGAAGATGGACCAAGAGAAGAAAATAAGTGTTGAAGCCGAAGATTTTGCATAACACATCAAGGATATATATGAGAAGGTAAGAGAACATATTAACAAGATGAATATGCAGTATAAGTCTAAGGCAGATCAGAAGAGGAGGTATAAGGAGTTTCAGATTGGTGGTGAAGTGATGGTCCAATTGAGGAAAGAAAGGTTTCCAAGGAACATATAACAAATTGAAGATGAAGAATTTTGGTTCCCGGTGAAAATTTTGGAAGAGCATTCAGGGAATGCATATGAGGTAGAGTTGTTGGATGGATTCAACATTTCCCCTGTGTTCAACATTTCAGATTTGACAGAGTATCATGAAGGTGGAATGAAGGAAGCACCAGCAATAGGGTAGTATGGCATTCCAGAACCTACTTCAGAAAGGGAGGAGATTGAAGCAATCTTGGATAGTCGTGTGGGAAGGACTACCAGAAACAGGCAGTATGAAGAATATCTGGTGAAATGGAGAGGACGGCCTGTGGAAGATTCATCCTGGCTATCTAAGGTAGCGGTTAACTAGTTGGGTTTTTCTCAACCATCTAAGACGTGACAGGGTCACTTCTCAAATTACCTTGGGTGTCCGATGTGAGCATCCAAGCAAGTGTAAGGGCAATCTTGCATCACCCAAAAATAGCGTTAAATTTCAAGTTTCTTGGTTTTAGATTTTTACATTTTTGATCCCTTTTGTCATAATGAAATTCCCAATTTACGGTTTTTATTTTTAGTTCCTGGGTTGAAAGATATTGCAGTTTTAGTTTCCCAGATTTGCACCTAAAAATATTCTGAGTTAGATTTGAGGCACTTAGAGCTCCCGGATCAGCCCCAAAACTTGCCAAAATTGGCATAGAAAATTTTGAGCACATTATTGACTTCGAGACCTTTCCAACAATTCAAACGGTTCACGAATCGGAGTCCTGGATCAAAAGATATGGCCCCGGGAAGTTGGCGCACTTTCTAGAAGATACAATTGCAAATGCTCTTTTGAAATTTGAACTTCATGTTGTAAATTTTTGGCGCCAAACTGCCTAAACTCAAATTTGAATGTTGTTTTGGTTCCAAACTAATGAGGAGCTCTATTTATGGGCAGGTTTCTAATTTTTGGGTAACTTTTTGGGGACAAGCTCGCATATTGCGAAAGGGTTATTATGTAGCTTTCTGTAACTTGCATGTGTTGTAGAACTTGGGGATTTGAGATCCTCTGCATGTAAGAAGCTCCATTTTCTGAATAATAAAATTATTCTCTTGTTTGTGGGTTATTTTCTATGTCTCAGGCTGTGCCCTCATCAATGTAGGAACTTCCTCTGTCTGATATTTGGAAATTCCTACACAAGTTTTGCTTCAGAGCAAAAGCACTAGGAAGTGTTTCACACCGGCTCAAGGTACAATCATAAATTAATGCATGTTGTTAATTATTTTAGATGGAGATTAGAGAAAATGCAGAGCCTAAGTGTTCAACTATCAAAAGAATAAGATATGTACGTGGGCGTGTTCCTAAAACTGTTAAAGAAACAATTCAAATGAGCGATTGTACAAAGACAAGCATATTTATGATTTTATCTTAGAATGTACAAACTTTCTCTATTGGATATTAAAGATGTCAAGTTGGATCAGAAACTGGATAAGAAGATTTATGATTTTATCTTTAGAATGTAGGAACTTCCTCTGTCAGATATTTGGAAATTCCTACACTCAAGTTCTGCTCCCAAGCGAAAACACCAGTAAGTGTTTTAGACCGGCTCAAGGTACAATCCAACCTAGTTATGACACTGATAGCAATCCAATTTTTCTTGAACCATCCATACCCGAACGTTGCATCACAATTTATTCTTCTTGCACATAAAAATATCACATATTAACCCCTTCTAAATAAAACTCAAAATACCATGAAACAATGAGTCCCCTATATTAGTAAGTAAGTAGGAAGTCTATAGGGCATAGTTTGATTTTATACAAGGATGCTCATGAAAGGAATCTTCAAGTGACAGTGAGTGAGTTGTTTGAGATTGTAGCTGATGGTGCAATATCCAGTCTTAAAGGCAGTTAGCAATGCAGTAAATGTGCAAGAAGATCATATTGTACACAACAAACAATTCACATTGCTATCGTCCATAATTCTTTAAGTTTTAAGACAAAAAACTCATTGTAACTTGATGAAAGTAGTGACCTTAATGGTCAATCACTGGAAACCATGATTTTAAAACATGCTATTGTGCTTATGGAGGCAACATTTTAAGGAAGGCGGTGAGTGGTGGTTTGAAACAATGGCAGGTATGGAGTTGCTTTATATGCATACCATGCATTCTAGCTTAAGAAAACGTTCTTAGAAGAGATTGAAGGTGGATTATGGAACTCAAGGGTTACCATGATAAATATTAAACCAAAGATTGAGATCTATTTAAAATCCACTATCATGAAGATATTCAAGATGTCAAATTATGCAAAACCCTAGCATCTGGAGTAATGAACACAGTTCAAAAGAGGACAGTGTGCTAGGGAAGATTTAGGAGATCTCCACATTATCTAAACACAAGAAAATACATCATTTATTTATTTTCTTAAATTAAAAGAAATTATTTTAAACCCTATATAGGACACATTGATACTTCAAAAGCATTTGATTTATTTTTGAAAATTAAAAGAAGTCATCCTAAACCCTATATAGGATACATTGATACTTCAAAATCATCTGAAGGAATTTGAGATTATGCAAACATATGTTAATTAAATACCTGGATTACAAACAATAGTGTGAACATTGTAACCCTTGTTGATCAGAGTAGGAATGAGATAAATAGTAATGAATCCTATGCCTCCTATCACACACATCTCCTTACCATTCTATGTCATTCTTTACTGAAACACTTCTCCATTTTGGTGGGTTATGCCTGAAAATAAGGTTTCAACAAAGGTTTTATTATATGTTTATTAAAATGAAAACTCTATTCTAGTGGGCTATGCCTGAAAATAAGATTTTGACAAAAAATTTAGAGTATGTTTATTAGAGTTTTAGAGTATTTTGGTGGGCTATATTCAAATGACTTATTCAAATGGATTGTTACTGACATTATTTTCTGCATTTAGTGTTGTAAATTGTAATGATGACACGATTATCATACTACCCCTGTCTCTTATTATACCTATTGCGGTATGGCGGTGTTCTGCACTTCCCTTTTGTTGTTTACTGCACTATTGCCTTGCTCAAGGCTTCCTGTTGCGGGGTTGCGGTGTATATCGCTCTACCACATATGTTGCTCACCTTCCCAGAAATATAGCAGTGTATGCTTTTGATCATTACTTGAAGAGTTTCGATGAGACAATCTTATTTGTCTTACTGATATCTCAATGTCTCATCAACATTAGATCTTATGTTCCTTTGATATTGGTTGTCGGTGTCAATGAGACAAGTTAATATCTCTTGTTGATATGCTAGTGTCTCATCGATATTTTCCTTCGGTGGAATTTCTTTATATATTGGTGTAACTTTTCCATGTCGGGGAGACTCATGATTATCACTGTAGTATGGTGGTGTTTTTCCCTTCCCTTCTACTGTTTACCGCACTACCACCTTGCTCAAGGCTTCTTGCTGCAGGGTTGCGGTGTATACCGCTCTACCGCATATGTTGCTCACCTTCCCGATAGTATAGTGGTGTATGCTTTTGATCATTACTTGAGGAGTGTTGATGAGACAATCTTATTTTTCTTACCAATATCTCAATGTCTCATCGACATTACTTCGTTATATCCAAGAGTTGTGTTTCGCCGAGCACTTGTAGATATACCTTGTCAATGTGACGTAAGTGATTCTCTCCTCGATATAGGGGTGTCTAAACCGGTGCTAAACCCGAAGCTAAACTCGAAGCTAAACTCAGAGCTCAAAGTGGCACTAAACTCAGAGCCAAATGTAGCACTAATGATGGCATCACACTCAGAGCCAATATCGGTGCCAAAGGTGGCACTAACGTCGGCAAAAAGTAGTGCCAAAATTAGTGCCGACTTGTCCTGGTCAGCACAAATAAACGCCGAAAATAGTGCCATCCTGATAAATAGGGTTGACGTTTTCAAAAAATTAGCGAAAAATACATTAAAACAATGGGTGGAAGCAAAAAATGGAGCAAATCACAAGGATTTTTTGTAGTGCATCCTAAAGCAAACAAGAGGTAACATACCTTAAAATTTTCCATAATCTACAAGATTCTTATTCTCTGACCAAGGGTAGGGCTCTTGACATCACGCAACCCCTGAAAACTTTCCACCATCTTTTGAAGGATTATATTCATAGTAACTTTAGCATATGGTGCTATTAGAGTTGTAATCCTTACAACTTCATTCATACAAGTGACAACCGCAAGCCTAACTTTTGCATCTTGATGTTGCAAAATTTATGTCTTAACCAAAGAGCTCATCAAAGGTCTCATAGCTTCAAACATCACTCAAAAAACTGACTACCCAATCTTACACAAACAGTTTTCAGCCTCCTCCAAAATGTTTAGGAGAGTTGCTTTATCTTGTAGTACAAATTCCAAATTTTCACCAACAATTTTCAATCTTTGTTCCATTTTTCCAAATTTTTCCCATTCTTTATTCCATAATTCCATTATTTTCATCATTTTATTCTGATGTTGAATCAATGCTTCCAACACAGCTTCTCTAAATTGCTAGAAGTAGCCATTTGAAATTTTGATCTGCAATCGATTTATGAAACAAAAAACCAATCTACCCAACAGGATGGCAGAAATCTTAGCACTAATATCACTGCAAAGAACCATGTTAAATCTGATCTAATTTTTCAATCTTTCTACCTTGGTAATTTTGTCAAACACTTGTGTGCAATCTGTTGTTTGTTGTTCCTTTGTCTTTTCTCATAAACTAATCACATATGTATGAAGCTAAATATGCAAGGACTGAAATGCAATTGAATATGAAGTGCAAGATGTATTTCTCAAAACTCATAAATAACTATCTAGCAATGTAGCTATTACTACACTAAAAATAAGTAGGTACAACAAGAGGCATTTTTAAAAACATATGATATGTAAACTCCCAGATCTATTATATTGTTGTATCATTTCAATTATTTGTCAAGGCTCACAATTTTCGATTCACACTAGTAAAGCAACTTAGAATAGGACAATATTACACTGTAACTGAGAGCATGAGATAGAATGCAACTAAGTATGTTGTGATGACAATACTTAGACGTAAGAAAATGCAACTCAAAATAAATGTGCAATGAAATAAGGACCTGGTGATGATGCGGAGGGGAAGAAATGCTAATGATGCCCAAACCCAGTCGACTTCTTCAAAGTCATGTAAATGATGCTAGGCACAAATCGTCAGTTTAGTGGTCTGCAAACTACCATGTTTCCACTAGCTGATAAATTCTACCTCCGATATATATTCGATAAGAGTTGTTTCCGCCTAAGTAGCTCCCGAATAATTTTATTCACTTTGCCTTGTCGCTTCTGGAGAAAGCGGCTACCTTCTTGCAAAACCATGATTTCAGTAACGACAATTAATCTTTATCTTATCTACCCTAGTAAACCTCAGTAGCATAAATGACTAAACTCAAATAATATTATCGAGCTTCTTCCAACACTATCGACTCTTCAAATATAATATCAATATTTATTAAAATGTCAAAATGATCAAAGTCGAATTGACTCTGTTTTGTCTTACTCTGTCCATCGTGTCAACTTCAAAATATTTGAAGTCTTTTGTTTCTGTTTTTGTCTTTATTTGGTGACTCCTTGTCGTATTTGATTCCTGAAGCTTGAATGGGAGGCAACGATCTTTATTTGTCTTTATTTTCCCAAATAATATTTTTTGTAGAGTTGCTTGCATCAGATTTTGTCTTTACCAATTTGTCTCATCTGAATATAATATTTTTCTATTTGTCTTTTCAATAAATTTTGAATGTGTTGAATAAGTAATCAACTTATGCTAAATTTTTGAATTCTTCAATAAGCTAATGTCTTCAATCGATTTCTCCAAATTTGGCCAAAGGCCATTAAATTTGGAAATGATTGAACTACCAACAATGAATGCAAAAATACAATAGCTACTACAATTCTTTAATGAAATGTTGATTACAACAATACCTCAATTGTTGCAATGATGATGTGATAATAAACCAACTATCACAACAATTCAGCTAGGGAATTAATACATCAACTATTACGCCTGTCAAATCTCTCCAATGAAGCACCTGTAGAAACCCTGGATGGATTTCTCAACAACTCTAGCTAGGGTTGATCTTTCACAACCGAACCTGGTACTCTAGAGTCTTCAAACCCTCGAGCAAACAAAGCATTCAAGCTTTCTTACCAAACTGGTAATGAGAAGTGAAATTCAAATCAAGCATGCCCAAATGCTAAGCCAACGAATCCTTATAAAGATTTCTCCAAGACTTCCAAGAAGCTTCTAGAAATATTATTATTTTATTCCTTAAGTGACTTTTATAATTTATTATTTTATTTTAAGTAACTTTATTAAATTAATTAAATATAAAGTTATCTTTTAATTTTACTCTATTGAAATAACTTTATAAATAATTAATTTAATACTTCCTCCAATTCAGGGACATGAAAAAATGATGCGACCAGGGGCACGTGCGCCTCATGGTGCTTTGGTTTCCTTGCCTTCTTTTGTTAGCATTTTATTTCAATTGCACGTTGTGTTATTTTCTATCAGGTTTCCTCTAGCTCGGCTTTGAAACCAGAGAGTGTGGCCAACAAAGTGATGGAGACACCCATTTTCCTTACCAATTCAAAGGCTCAAATGGTGTTTCTTGGACCCATTACTAATCATTGTTTGCGAGGCTTGTTGTTGAATCCTACTTCTTTGACTATAAAGGTCGTGAAGATGGTTTTGGGTCAGCATTTTGTGACATCATGCGAATGTTACCGGGTAAATTTAGACATTACCTCACGATTTGTGGGAATTCTGCTAGATTTATATGTGTGATGAGGTTGTGATTTCCTAGTTGGAACAACTTGTTTTTAAGTCAACATTTCTTATTGGTTTAGATGTTTCCCTTGTAGCTATGCGGCTTGGTGAAGGAATTCCTCGGCCTTGGTCCTGGCACCGAGCTCCTTCCTTTTATACTAGATATCCACGAGTCTTGGTATTGGATGCATCAATTCTACTCAAAGACTGCCTATGAGTTCCTTAAGAGGATGTATCTTCTCATGCAGGTGAAGGATACCAAGTGGCTTTATCAATTCGTGGAATTTAATTATTAGGGTATGGTGGTTTAAAACCCCAATTTTGTAAATAAAATTATATAGAATGTTTCCCATTTTTGTAGTTCTATACAGTTGGGTTAAATCTGAAAAGTATATGGAAGTTCCCAATATAGTGTTTTGAGAATTAAGGGTCACTAAATTAAGGCGGTGTTAGGGTTTCTTAACTAGTTGACAGTTATAAGCATAAAGGTATCTTCTATCATTGTATAAAATCAAAACTGCTATTATTTCAGACATATGTTAATGTTATACTAAGCACATAATGACCATAGCGTTACTATAATCTTGTGTCTAGTGTTATCATTTTTTCTGTTTCTTTCCTATTATTCTACTTGACAGTTGTACAATGAAATTTTTTACATTATGGGATGGTTTTCTTAATTGTAACAGAAAGGAATTTCAACTGATTGTCCAATTTTAGAATAGTTTTGGATGGAAATCTTTGGTTCTGGAAATCATTTTTTATTATGATGCTAATTTCATTACTTTTTGAGTCCAATGAGGTCGTTTATATTTAATATTTTATCCCACTAATCCATTTGAAAATAAATTATGGGAAAGTTATGACCCCTAGACTTCTTCCACTAGTTTGTAAATTTTTCCAATGGCTGAATTTTGTTTTACTTAATTAAAGTGTTAGATTTAAACAAAACTCCCTTTTCAATTTCCAATGAGTCACAAAACACAGCAAAACTTGTTAAACCTGTGCACTATGAAACATTCCTAGGTCATCTTTGAAATTCATTCATTGTTATCATATTGTTTATTGCATTTAGGATGTTGGTTAGTTTGAGTTCCTTGTCGAGGGTTAGGTATCTATCACTCAAATAATATAACATTTTGTTCCCAGAGTAACCACATATATCAGGGCCTAGGGAGGCCACTACTTGAACCTAATTTTTGTACCATGTTTGGAATTCATCATGCTAGTGGGCACTGTTTATGATTGAAATCTAGGTTGTTTGGAGGTCCAGACTGGGGGAGGAGAGGCAGCCAAGTGTTTTCAAATTTATGTTCGTGATGGGTTGGTCCCCCCTTTCATAGAAGTATGATGTGTTTGATTTTGTTTGATCACTAGTGTTATTGGTGAGTTTAGGGTTATTTTTCAGAGATGCAGGTTGATTACCTTTGTTATAGGATTCTTCATTAACCTTTTCCTTCAAATATTAGAATTAGATTAGTAGTACCCATGAGAATTAGTAAGCTTTTAAGTTTAGGCACTTACCTCTTGGCATACTTACCTGATGGCCAGCCTAAGGACAAGCCATGTTTCATCATCTTAATGCTTGAGGTACTCTTCTATTATGGCTCTTAGAACTATCCCAAAATGTGATTGAATTCCAATCTTCAACTCTTCATCTTGTTTTGTTCCCTGGTTAGCTAGGCAGTCTATCGCTCTATTTGTCTCTTTATAGATATGACTTATTGAGATCACCTTTAATTATTTCATTAGTTCCTTGATCTTATTTACTTTGGATTGAAGGAACAAGTCTCCCATATGTCCCCTTGCAATAGCATTGATGCACATTGTTGAGTCACTTCCTAATTCTATGCTTTTGAGGTTCATTTCTTTACAGAGTAGCAGGCCCTTAAGGATCCCTTCAATTTTTGCCCCATTGTTGGTGGTCTCAGGTAATTTCTCCGACATAGCTTTTAATAATTGGCCTTTCATATCCCTTATGATACAGCCCAAGCCCGATTTTCCTGGATTTCCTCTCGAGGCTTCGTCCGTGTTTAGTTTTAGTCTTCCTTGGGGGGTGGACACCATTTAATATTATGTCTCTTCAATTTGGGATCAAGGGAAAATTGAAAGAATGGAGGTACTTTTATCTTTTTCCAAATTTTCATTAATTCTCCATCCCACATTGTGAATTTTGATTTACTTTGCATTTTTATATGGGAATTTAGCCATTCTGAGATGTTCCTTTCTATATCTTCCAAAAGTATTTCTTTGACCTTTTCCTTTTCCTGAAATATGCATCTGTTATGCTCTTTCCATAGGTTCCAAACTAGAATGGATGGGACATCTTGCCAAGTTAATCCCCAGAATGAATCTTTTTGTATTTTGGCTAGCTTTGGATGTGATCCCATACATTATTAGCTCTAGGCATTTCCCATCTTAGGCTTTTTTGAAGCTAGTCCCAACATTGTTTCACATAGGGGAAATTTAGCGATAGATGATCCACATTTTCTTCGTTGTTTTTGCACATTACACACAATTGTGGACCCTCCACTCCAATGGTCTTAAGTCTATCTCCTGTAAGTATTCTTTTGTGAAGGGTTGTCCACAAGAATGCTCCTTTCTTAGGGAGTATCCACTTGCCCCAACATACTTTTTTGGGCCAATACTTTTCCTTTCCTACCATTTGAATCTTATAACCCATCTTCATCGAATATGTGCTTGATTTATCCCCACACCATATTAGTTGTCCTTCTAAAGATTTGTGCACAATTTCCTATCTTTCATTAATTTCATTAGATTTAGCTTAGCTGTCTCTTCTAATTGTAGGTTGTGGAAGTCCGCCCAATTGTTATTGTCTTGATGTTTTATAAAATCCCTGACCTTTTGACCATAGGTGCTCATTAGAGCTGGGATATGATCTTTTAGTACCTAGTATTCTACAAGTGGTTTGTGGCCTCCCCAAGAATCTAACCAGAAATCAACTTTCCTTGCATTATTTATTTTCCACCTGATGTGGTTGGTGATCAGGTGTCTACTATTGATCATGAAGTTCCAAATATGGGACCGCCCACTAGGGTTTGCAATTGTTAGTATTCTTCCGGACTCTCCTAAATCCAAGTACTTTTGTTGCAGGATCTTACACCACAACAAATGGGGATTATGATACATTTTCCATATAAGCTTAGCTCCCAAAGCTTGGTTATGCGCTTTTAGAATTTTGATCCCTGCTCCACCTTCATCTTGTGTTTGATAGACTTTGTCCCAATGGATTAGCGAAACTTTATGGTCCTCATTTGAACCTTCCCATAAAAACTTTTTCAGGATGCTCTCTATGCTATTTGATGACTTTCTAGTTAGTTGCATGCTGGAAATTATGTAGATAGGTATAACTGAGAGTACTACCTTGATCATAGTGATTATGCCTACTAGGGTTAGCCACTTTCCCCTCCAGCTTATAGATTTTTCTCTACACTTCTCCTTGACTTGATCCCTGTTATGCCTTGCATAACCACCCCATTCTATTTTGGAATAAAATGGGTCCCCCTTTTTGTTTTGCTTTCTATGCCTTTGGTCATTTGCTTTGGTCTTAAGAATTCTTTTGTTTTCCTCCTGAGTCTGTATTTTGTTCTGTTAAATTTTGGTTCTGCCTCAGCTTGAGTTGGGTTTCTTTTTGTTGAAATTCAAGGCATGGTGAACAATATTGTATTTTATATGCTTTGAGGACTAATGGAGACATTTGTTTTGTAGGACTAAATCGCTCATCTGAAGATACCTCTCAAGGAAGTCAGCTAGAAAGAATGCCTCAATCCCATTCAACATAAAACTACTCAAGGGAAAGGTCGCTAAGACCCTCCTATTGTCTTGCCGACTAGCAGTTTGGTTTTATTCATTTGAAATCAAAAGGGGTCACCGAGACATTTCGGTCGCTATGAGTTTCTATGTGTTTCATTGATCGAACTGATGTCTCCGCTAAAGGGGGTTTGCATCGCTGAGAAGTCTCACCGACTCATGGAAGTCTCGGCAACAGGGGGATAGCGTCGGCATGAGGTCTCACCGACAGGGTGGACTCCTGCCGAAATGGAACAGCATCGAGGAGAGTGGTTTACTTTCACCATAGGGTCTTGCCGACATGGAATAGTGGTCTCGGTGTAATGTCTCAACGAGGGGAGCTAGTCTTGCCGACATGGCATGATATCGCTATGACCTCTGGCCGACAGGATGGAGTCTCACCGAAGTGAAATGAGCTCACCGAAGGATCTTGAGTTCGGTATAATGTCTGGCCGACCCCGGGATCTCTTGCCAACATGGGAAGGTTTCACCGGGAGGGATTGCCTTCAGCATAGGGTCCTGCCAATCGATGAGGGGTCTTGGTGATAGATTTTGAGTTTGACAAAAGGTCTCACCGACCCAGTGGAGTTGGCTCGAGGAGATTGGAAGAGCTCGACATGATATCTTGTCAGCTAGCAGTAGTCTCGCCGACATGTTTTCTCCCTTCGGTGTAATGTTTGAAGCTCAATGTGATGTCACGTCGAGGAAATGAATTCTTGCTGAAATAAAAGGGGCTCGAGCTCGGGGAATAAGAATGAGCTCGGAGAGACTCTGAGCGAATGATTAGGGCTCGGGGAGATGTCTTCCCGAGAGTGATGGTCTTGCCGAGGCAGAGTAGCTTCGGGGTAACGTCTTGCCGACCCGGTAGTGTCTCACCGAATGCTAGTGTCTCGCCGATGGAAGGAGGCACTGCGTTATATCTCCTAAGAGATTGCCAAGACCTATAACTAATAGTGATTGTCTCGGTGACTACTATTGAATATCGCTATAACTTTGGCTACTCGTCGTGATGACTGGCCGACCCAATGTTGTCTTGCCGATGGTTTTTGTGATATCGATATAGTTTGTGCAGCTCGGCATGAGGTCTCGCCTACCGTTGTGTGTTTTTCCGATGGCTTCTAAGAGAGGTATAATCGCATCGGGGAGACACGACCAGTGTCTCACTGACATGCGATTCCATTTGAATGACCTTTGACCGCCTGGGAATCTTGCGTGGCCTTTTGTTCCACTAATCAGGAGGAGCTAAGGGGGCGGACCAGTGATAGTTTGACTGATTGACTACCCCTGTGAAGGAAATCAATAAAATGTAAACAATATGGACTTACTCTAAGACCTAAAACGATGGAGCAGCTCGGTGAACAATGGTGTGGAGATCTAATGGGAAGTCTGTTGCCGCTTTCAGAGGAGGTTAACGTGCGGAGAGATCTAGAGCAAGGAGAAAGGCAGGAAAGAGAAATAAACCATGAGTCTTAGAAACAACTATGGTATCTACTAACAGAGGTAGATTGGTATTAATGATAATGCTTTAGAGCATTCAAGGTGATTCTAGTGGAAGTTCGAAGATGGACACGGAGACCAGAAGTAAATGCTATAGCTGCAAAAGATCTGAGATCATCCTAGGAACAATCCTTCATCGACATGGACACGGAGGATGAAATTAAATACAACATTGACTTCATTCCAAAAAGATCTGAAGGTCGACCCTCCTGTAACGAACTGATATTTTGTAAACCCTAAAACAAGGGCCAGCACATTCTTTTTGGTACATTCTGTATATATGGTTTTTTGGCCTCTTTTAGAAGGGGTAGAAGTTTTAGAATACATAGAGAGAGTAGCAGTAGAATAGGAGTTAGATTCAGCATAGGCAGTAATGTATCGTTCAAGTTCTCTTAGTATAGATGGAAACAATCTGGAGGCATAGGTTTTTTGTACACTGGTGATTGTGCCAGATCTGTAAATGTTGCTTATCTGTTTCACTAATAGTAGAAGCAACCAAATTCAAATCTATTTCATGTTGTGTTCCTGAATGGTATTCATCTTCAGTTAATCATTCGATTTGAGAAGCTTTCAAGGAATAAAATTTTATTTTATGTTTTGTTTAAATAGTGATTTGCAATCTGCTGTTGAAATTAGCACTGTGAATGAATGAAACTGTGTGTTAATCACAAGTTAATTTTTTCCTACAATTTTAGTTAGCAATTCCTTAAAAGGTAACAAGTCTGGTTAAGTTGGATGAATTATTATTCTTTTTAGTTCCAAAGCTTTGATCTATCTTTTTCTATTTCTTTAAAAACCCCAGTTAAAGTAGGTTTGAATTCATGCTTGGTCTTAGAACAATCCAGAAGCTCAAAACCAGCAGGCCCCTTGAACATTACAGTTCACATCAACCATTGAGTAAAGTCAGCACAGTCAAGAACTGATTACAAAGACCTTGGGAGCTAAGATATCCATGTGTTATTCTTTCTCTTTTAGGAGAAACAAAATAGTGATATTTTGTTTAACTGTTGTTGTGCTATTCTAACCATCAACAGAAATTGGCGCTAGAAGGAGGGCCTAGAACAACAAGCTGGATAATACTAGGTTTTTCTCACCAGAAAAGTCCTGTAGAGTTCTTTGATCATCTGAAAATCCACCACCTCTGATAGAACTCAAGACCCCAACAAGACACAAGATTCACAAGACTGGGGAAATCATCATTCCACCCTTGTTAGCCTCGCTCACTCCACCAGGATTTTCACCAATACCCCAGTGGATACCTATCAATCCACCACCGAATCCATCTCAAGTGCCATCACAGTTGGTTCAACCCATCCAACAACTGGCTCAACCACCACCACCGCTACCAATGGCATTTTTTCAGAATAATCCCTCTCCATTGGGGACTATTCTCAGAGGTTTTAATGATATGCCTAAGAATCCTGATAAATTATGTCCCAAATACATTCATGGTGAATCAAAGAGTGTTGAAGAGCACATACAAGCTTTTAAGTACGCTTGTACTAGAGCTCAGATAGCTCACCATGATGTAGTTTGTAGGTTGTTCCCTTATTCCTTAGGGGATATGGCATACAACTGGTATCTTAATCTTCCACAAGGTTCTATTCTGACTTGGACACACTTGGAGAATGATTTCATCAATCAGTTCAGAGTTTATGTGGATCCAACTCTTTTGTATCACCAATTTGCTACCATTAGGAAGGAGCCATGTGAATCCTTTCCCTTGTTCAATACCAGGTTTCAACGAATGTATAGGAGACTGCAAGACCCCTATCTAGTTGCCAAGAATAGTGTCATTCAAGCGTATTTTAGAGTTATAGACCCCTTGCTTGGCTTGTTCCTGCAAAGGACTTATCAACCAGCTGATATTGACTCCATGTCTAAGGTTTATCATCTAGCTATCAAGCTGCAACAAAAAATTAGCTCTCAACAAGGAAGTTTGGGAGGAGGTTTTCCTTCAATGGGGTATCAAATGTCTAGCCCAACTCCTTTATTCAATACCATCCTAGGAATCTCTCCTTCCCATTATGGACCTATGTTTGAGTTGCAAACTCAACCTCCTATTCCATTCTTTGCCAATGGAGCTTCTAACTTCTTTCAACAACCACAGGCTCATCATAGTCCGCATGGTCAACACAACCAAGCTGGAACACCAAATCATGTCAGTCAGCCACTTGTTGCTAAGAGTATTGAAAGTGAAAAGACAGTTCAACTCACAAACGAGGTAGATACCTTAAATAAAATGTTGTCTCAAGTCACAAATGACATGGCTCATCTTAGATTGAACCCCTCTCAAAACCAAGGTAATTATCCTAATCAGAGCAATAACAACCAGGGTAATTATTAGAATAACAACAATCACAAGCAAAGGGGTTATCAAGGCCAACATTCCCCTAACCAAGGTTATCAAAATCAAAATAGAGGATATAACCAAAGGCCAAATAACAACTGACAATTGAATACGAGACCCAATAATGGTGGAGTTTCCCACAATTATCAAGCTAGTGAGAACAAATCACATACTTCAAATGTGGCTGACCTTAATTTTATGACTAACTGGTGCAGGCTGCATGATACTGCAACCCATTCTGAGGAAAACTGCCCTGAAATGGAGAAAGTTGTCAAGATGGCACAGGAAGATGCCCACATGTTCCAAGGGAATTCAAACAAAGTAGGTGACTCAGTCGATACAACTATGACGTATGACCTCTTTGAAGAAGAACCTTCATTCCCAATGCAAAGTGAGAATGAACCAGACGAAGATATGTATGACGCCCAAGATTTTTAGACAAAGGGAGGACACTTCCTAAGAAATCAAAATAAGGGCCCGTTCACTACATCAACACCACCTAATCACATGGTGCCTCCGAATCAAAGTGCTGATAATAACCCTCCTCCACCAAAAGGTCCACCTGACTTCCACAACAAAGGTAATTCAGCTAGTGTTTTCAAAGGTAATGCAAGCTACAATGCAGAATTTGATATTGTTTCTGAGATGCAGAGACAAAAAACTTCTTTATCATACTTTGACATCTTAAAGTGGTGCCTCGCTCAACGGGAGATAGTGCTGAAAGCTTTCGAACAAGCTGATAAATCAAAAGGGAAAAACAAGGTGG
This sequence comes from Sequoia sempervirens, assembly GCA_007258455.2. Taxonomy (NCBI): domain Eukaryota; kingdom Viridiplantae; phylum Streptophyta; class Pinopsida; order Cupressales; family Cupressaceae; genus Sequoia; species Sequoia sempervirens. Next base: position 66,357 of record VDFB02217768.1, read on the forward strand.
CACCTGCTACAGATATGAACGCAGCTATGTACAGAAGCAAGGTAGGAACCCCACCATTTCTCTTGAATTTAAGAATTTGTGGGAAGAATTTGCATAATTTCCTTTTAGATTCAGGGGCTTCTAGCAATGTTATGCCATTTTCTGTATGTAGGAAATTGGGATTGAACCCTATCCAAACAAACAAGAAGGTCATCCAACTTGACAAAAAAGAGTTTAATGTAGTTGGAGAATTAAGAAACATACACGTGAAAATAGGTTCAGACCCTAGGATTCAAACCAATATAGATGTTCAAATAGCAAACATTCTCGAGACTTATGGTATGCTGTTGAGCAGAGATTTGATGAAAAGTATAGGGGGATATCTCTCCCTCGACTTTTCACATATGTGGCTACCATGGAGGGGAGTGCCTACGCAGATTAGGATTGAAAGTGAACCTTGCCTCAAGCATGTCATCACTGAATATGATTGTCCCAATGAGGTAGCTTATTTTGAAACCAGGATAGGGGTTTACAAAAGAGAGGAAATTCTAACCCTTTCAGTTCTTGATTCTAAAGACATGTCAATACAAGAGTTCCCTGATTCCACGACTAATGAAAATCAACAAGCATTAATCAAGAAGCTACAACAAGATCAGTGAGAGATATCGATTTGAAGAGTTTCCTACACCCTAACTGGTGCAAGGTGCACTACCAAAATCATTCGGAATTGACTTGCCAACCCTGCATCAACATTTTAAATCATGTTTCCCAGGCCGAGGAAACTAATCCAAGTCACCTTGAGAACATTGCAGATCACTTCTCATTTTAAGCCAAAGAAGCAATAATGTTAATCAGTGATAAGATACCTTCAAAGGAAGTTCCTTCTCAAATTGAACTTACCCCAAACACATCTCTGAATCAGCATATTTATGAGGAACAACTCCAAGGTTTGTTTGACACCCCTGCACTCACAAGTATACCAGAACCCAAGGGATCAATCAAAGAGGTAAGTGACTATCAGAAGGATAGCCACATATTATATGATATATCTATGTAGGAATTGAAAATTGCACTTGAGGAACCAGTTGAACACTTCTTACCAATATTGAATGCAAAGGATCAAGTGCCCCCACCTATGGCTCATCCTATCCAAACGCCCATAATAACCCCAAAAGGATCAGCCCCAGCTCATGATCAGTTGTGGACCCTCACGTTTGATGGATCCAAATCCAAAGTAGGTTGTGGTGTTGGGATCAAATTAACTAGCCCGAAAGGGAAAACTTTCTTTGCTTCTTACAGGTTGCAGTTTGGATGCAATAACAACATGCATTAATGGTTAAACGAGATTCAAAAATAGTTATCAAGCAAGTGCGCAACCAATACACATGTCATAATAGAAGGCTGGCAGCTTATAGAAATCGGGTATGGAACCTGATTGAAGACTTTGATGCTTTTGGGATCAGCTTAATCCCTAGAGAGGAGAATCAAATAGCTGATTCATTGGTTGTTGCTGCAAGTAGCCTAGAACCCATGCAAGGCTCCAAGCTTAAGAGATTCTCAGTAGAGTTGATTTCCACCCCGGCTGTTCCTGATAATGTCAGGAATTTTCAATTCTTTGATGATGATCGACATATCCTTGCTTTTCTAGCAAGTTCAGATGTTTTTGAAGGGAAAATCATTGATGATTCCAATAGGGATCAAGGAGATTGGAACCCTGAAGATTGTGATACATAGGGGGTCCTCAATTTAAAGAGTAATAGCATTCCCAAGGGAATGGTGGCCTTAGAAATAATTTTTGATTCAGACCCAAGGGCTCAGGAAAAGATATCAGCTGAAGATAAAGGAGGTGAATATCATACTGTTAACCTAGCTGATTCTGGCCCAAAAAGAAATGTCTACATAGGAAAGGCCTGCCCTGAAGCAATCAGAAAAGATATACTGAGGGCACTGAAGAAAGATATTGTTGTGATAGCCTAGGGATATGAAGATCTAAAGACATTTGTTGCTTATGTAATGACTCATACTATTCCCTTGAAGCCTTAAGCTAAGTCGTTTCGACAGAAGCAGCGGCTTGTCAACGCCCTGATCAAACCATTGATCTTCAAGGAAGTTCAGAAATTGCTTTCCGCAAGAATATTTTTCCTTGTACGACATTCAACATGGGTGGCTAACTTAGTTCAGTCTGTAAGAAAAACAGAGAGATTAGGTTATGTGTACACTTTAGAAATCTGAATAGAGCTTCAGAAAAGGACAACTACCCACTCCCTTCACTGGACGAAGTCTTGCAGACTGTCAACGGGTTGCAGATGATATCATTCCTAGATGGTTATTTTAGATACAATCAGGTGATGTTCAACTGTGAGGAAAGAATGAAGACAACCTTCACTACTAAGTGGGAAACATTTGCTTACAGGAGGATGCCATTTGGTTTGATAAACGTTGGAGCAACTTTTCAGCGCGCCATGGACATAGCATTCAAAGATCTAATCGGTAAATGCATTATTTTTTACATGGACAACCTAACAGTATTCTCTAAGGATAGACTAGATCATGCTACAGACCTGGCTAAGGTTCTCGATAGATGTATTTGGTATGGCGTCTCCCTGAATCCTAAAAAGTGTGTGTTCAGGGTTTCTGAAGGGAAGCTCTTGGGACACATAATCTCAGAAAGGGGAATATCGATCGATCCAGACCAAGTTGAGTCCATTCTCTAGATAACCAGGCTAGGAAGCAAGAAGGAGATGAGATCCTTCTTTGGAAATATCAACTTTGTGAGAAAATTCATCACAGGCTTTGCGGAAATTGTTAAACCATTGAATGAAATAACGAAGAAAGACGTCAAAGTAGAATGGAGCAATGAGGCAAAGGTTGCATTTTCACAAGTCAAGCGATCCATTTCAGAAGCGCCAGTCCTTACCATCCCTGACTACTTGAGGTCGTTCTATATTTATTCTTTTGCCTCTGAACATTCCTATGCAGCCATACTAACTCAATGGAGAGAAGAGGTGGAGGAGAGGCCAATCGCTTTCATGAGTTCTCCGTTCAAGAATGCTGAAATTAAATACTTGACTCTTGAAAAGCAAGCTTCTGCGCTGGTCAGAGCTGTCAAGAAGTTCAGGCACTACATTCTTTGAAGTCAAATTATTGTTGTAGTTCTTGATGCAGCTATGAAGGCTCTACTTATGCAGAGTGAACTGGGAGAACGAAGAGGGAAATGGATGGTCATTTTGCAAGAGTTCAACCTAGAGATACGTGCTATGAAACTTTTCTGAGGTCTAGGCCTATCTAAGTCCATGGAAAATGTTGGTGACAACATCATTTGTCAGCAATACACAACTCATTCCTTTTCCAATGACCCTTGGTATGTCGATATCATCCACTTCATGCATAATAATTAGTGCCCAGAGGGAATGAATACAACTCAGAGGAGGGCACTGATAATGAAGAGCTCGCATTATATGCTCAAAGGAGGATTGCTATACAAGAAGAATTTTGAGGGAGTGTACCTACGATGCCTTGATCAGCAAGAGGCTAAGCATGTAATTACTCAATTTCATGGGAAACATGGCACAGGTCATGGTTCTGTAGATTCATTAGCACATCAGATCCTTTGATCTGGTTATTACTGGCTGTGTGTGTTCAAAGATGCCCATCAACATGTGAGAACATGTCACATATGTCATATTTATGCATCAAAAGAACGCCATTCAACCATGCCATTACAGCCTGTCTACGAGGTATGGCCATTTTCCCAATGGGCATTGGATTTTATTGGGGTAATTAACCCAAATTCTTCTGCAGGACACAAGTTTATTTTGACTTCCACTGATTACTGCACAAGGTGGATAGAGGTTGTCCCTTGCAAGAATAGCACAACGAAGGTGGTAATCAAGTTCCTCACTGAATGCATCACCACTAGGTTTGGAGTACCCTTTGCATTGGTATGTGACAATGGCTCTTCCTTTTCTTATGTTGAGTTCATTTCATGGGCATATGATCACAAAATTGTTCTAAAGTATTCTTCAATCTATTACCCACAAGGAAATGGAGTTGCAGAGTCAACCAATAAGAATCTCTTAGGGGTGATTAAAAAATTGTTAGAAAAAAATCCTAGGGACTAGCATACCTAGCTGAGATTCACGTTATGGGCAGGTAGGACTAGGATCAAGGTTGCTTTACAGACTTCACCATTTAAGCTAATGTATGGCCAAGAGCCTGTGTTCCCTATTCATTTGCAAATACCTATCCTTGAGTTCATGCAGAAATTCTACTCTAGTGATAATAGGATAGAAGTAAGATTAGCCGCCTTGTTGAAATTAGAAGAGGAGAGAGATACCGCCTTGCAACAATTCTTTAGACACCAGGCTGTTGTCAAACGTTGGTTTGACAAAAGAGCCAAAATCAAGACTTTTAGAATATCTAACCTTGTGTTGTTATGGGATAAAGCTAGTGAAAAGAAGGGCAGTCACCAGAAATTTGATAAGCTCTGGTTAGGTCCTTATCAAGTTGCAGAGATCCTAGGAGAAAATACTTTCCGGTTGAGTAGTTTAACTGGAGAACCTGTTCCATTGCCCATCAATGGACAATTTCTTAAACACTATTTTGAGTCATGAAGTTGGTATTTCTGTTGGGCGGTGCATTTATGTAAATAGTTCCTGTGTTTCTGCTTGTAAATAATCTCTGTAAATAATTTTTTGTTTTGTCTGTGAATAGTCTGTTTTTTTTCTGTGTGTAAATAGTTTTGTTGTTGTTTGTTTGTTCTTTCTTTTTGTTCTTTCGTTTCCTTTGTTGTTTGGTTTCTTTTTTGTTTTGTTCTTTGGCGTTTATCTTTTCTTTCCATCTTTAAATAGTGGGTTGTTATCTGAAGTGTACTTTGGTTATTAGGAGAGAAGTGGTTTAGATATTTTTAGGTTTTCTGATTGGATGATTTTGTCCTAAATTCGTTGTTTTATGCCCATTGTCAATAAGAGTTGCAAAAAGTATTGAAAGCAAGGTGCAAAGTAAATAACCTTCATTAGCTGCTCTGAATCTATCACAATTTATCAAAAGCATCTCCTTTTGTAATGGTATATTTTTCCTAGGCTGATAGTGTTGTAAGATTTGAGCGAAAAATCCGATCTCCCAAGTGTTGTTATGAGGTCCATGGTAGTTTTCAACCCAGAACAGATGTTAAACATCTGACATATTGAGAAAAAAATTGAATGAAATATCTGAAACTCCAAGAGAAAAAGAAAAGAAAAGGGGAACTATCTAAGAGGAAAGAAGACTCAAATGAATGGGTGATTCCAGTATCTCTACCGGGGCTATGGACGCCTGACTGGCAGTAGAGTAATGTTGTGAGAAAACTAGAGGTATCTTCGTCGGGGCTATGGACACCTGACTGGCAGCGGAGCAATGCCTAGGATATCATTACACAACAGCTAAACAGAATCAACTCATGTAGTTCAAATCTTGCACCTTGTCGTTCAAAAGATGAGGAGAACTTTATAAGAGGATGATGCACCATATGGCATACACATGGATTCAGAGGTAGCTAGTGTTGATTTACATTTGAGATTCTAGCTCACCCTTGGTTGTTAAAACTGACCCAACTGGAGTTGTAATGTTCATAAACCAGGAGTTCTAAGTAGTTGAATCCTTCAGTTTCTTGAAAATGGTTAAACCATTTTCCCAGCCGAGTCACCATTTGTTATGGCTTCCATAACCACCCCATTTTATTCAGGAATAAAACGGGTCCCCCTTTTTGTTTTTCTTTCTTTGCCTTTAGTCATTTGCTTTGGTCTTAAGAATTCTTTTGTTTTCCTCCTGAGTCTGTATTTTGTTCTGTTAAATTTTGGTTCTGCCTCAGCTTGAGTTGGGTTTCTTTTTGTTGAAATTGAAGGCATGGTGAACAATAGTGTATTTTATATGCTTTGAGGACTAATGGAGACATTTGTTTTGCAGGACTAAATCACTCATCTGAGGATACCTCTCAAGGAAGTCAGCTAGAAAGCATGCCTCAATCCCATTCAACATAAAACTCCTCAAGGGAAAGGTCGCTGAGACCCTCCTATTGTCTTGCCGATTGGTAGTTTGGTTATGTTCATTTGAAATCCAAAGGGGTCACCGGGACATTTAGGTCACTATGAGTTTCTATGTGTTTCACCGATTGGACTGATGTCTCGACGAAAGGGGGTTTGCATCGCTGAGAAGTCTCACCGACCAGTGGAAGTCTCGATGATAGGGGGATAGCATCAACATGAGGTCTCACCGATAGGGTGGACTCCTGCCGAAATGGAACGGCATCGGGGAGAGTGGTTTACTTTCGCCATAGGGTCTTGTCGACATGGAATAGTGGTCTCGGTGTAATGTCTCAGCGAGGGGAGCTAGTCTTGCCGACATGGCATGATATCGCTATGACCTCTGGCCGATAGGATGGAGTCTCACCGAAGTGAAATGAGCTCGCCGAAGGATCTTGAGTTCGGCATAATGTCTGGCCAACCCCGGGATCTCTTGCAAACACGAGAAGGTTTCGCCGGGAGGGATTGCCTTTGGCATAGGGTCCTGCCGATCGATGAGGGGTCTCAGCGATAGATTTTGAGTTTGACAAAAGGTCTCGCCGACCCAACGAAGTCTCATCGAAAGAAAGGAGTTGGCTCGACGGGAATGGAAGAGCTCGACATGATATCTTGCCAACTAGCGGTAGTCTAGCCGACATGTTTTCTCCCTTCGGTGTAATGTTTGAAGCTCGATGTGATGTCACGCCGAGGAAATGAAGTCTTTCCGAAATAAAAGGGCCTTGAGCTCAGGGAATAAGAATGAGCTCGGAGAGACTCCGAGCGAATGCTTAGGGCTCAGGGAGATGTCTTCCCGAGTGCGATGGTCTCGCCGAGGTGGAGTGGCTTCGGGGTAACGTCTTTCCGACCCAGTAGTGTCTCGCCAAATGCTGGTGTCTTGCCGATGGAAGGAGGCATTGCAGTATATCTCCTGAGAGCTCGCCGAGACCTCTAACCGATAGTGATTGTCTTGACGACTACTGTTAAATATCGCTATAACTTTGGTTGCTCGTCGTGACGACTGGTCGACCCGATGATGTCTTGCCGATGGTTTTTGTGATATCGATATAGTTTGTGCAGCTCGGCATGAGGTCTCGCAAACCGTTGGTTGTTTTGCCGATGGCTTCTAAGAGAGGTATAATTGCATCGGGGAGACACGACCAGTGTCTCACCGACATGCGATTCCATTTGAATGACCTTTGACTGCCTAGGAATCTTGCATGGCCTTTTGTTCCACTAATCAGAAGGAGCTACGGGGGTGAACTAGTGACAGTTTGATTAATTGACTAACCCTGTGAAGGAAATCAACAGAATGTAAACAATATGGACTTACTCTGAGACCTAAAATGATGGAGCAGCTCGGTGAACAATGGTGTGGAGATCTAACGGGAAGTCTGTTGCCGCTTTTAGAGGAGGTTAACATGCAGAGAGATCCAGAGCGGGGAGAAAGGCAGGAAAGAGAAAGAAACCACGAGTCTCAGAAACAGCTATGGTATCTACTAACAGAGGTAAATCGGTATTAATGATAATGCTTTAGAGCATTCAAGGTGATTCTGGTGGAAGTTCGAAGATGGACACGGAGACCAGAAGTAAATGCTATAGCTGCAAAAGATCTAAGATCATCCCCGAAACAATCCTTCACCAACATGGACACAGAGGATGAAATTGAATACATCATTGACTTCATTCCAAAAAGATCTGAAGGTCAACCCTCCTGTAACAAACTGATATTTTGTAAACCCTAAAATAGGGGCCAATGCATTCTTTTTGGTATATTCTGTATATATGGTTTTTTGGCCTCTTTTAGAAGGGGTAGAAGTTTTAGAATGCGTAGAGAGAGTAGCAGTAAGAGAAACTTAAGAGTAGCAGTAGAATAGGAGTTAGATTCAGCATAGGCAGTAATGTATCTTTCAAGTTCTCTTAGTATAGATGGAAACAATCTGGAGGCATAGGTTTTCCATACACTAGTGATTGTGCCAGATCCATAAATGTTGCTTATATATTTCACTAACAGTAGAAGCAACCATATTCAAATCTACTTCATGTTGTGTTCCTGAATGGTATTCATCTTCAGTTAATCATTCAATTTGAGAAGCTTTCAAGGAATAAAATTTTATTTTATGTTTTGTTTAAATAGTGATTTGCAATCTGATGTTGAAATTAGCACTGTGAATGAATGAAACTGTGTGTTAATCACAAGTTAATTTTTTCCTACAATTTTAGTTAGCAATTCCTTGAAAGGTAACAAATCTGGTTAAGTTGGATGAATTATTATTCATTTCAGTTCCAAAGCTTTGATCTATCTTTTTCTGTTTCTTTAAAAACCCCAGTTAAAGTAGGTTTGAATTCATGCTTGGTCTTAGAACAATCCAAAAGCTCAAAACCAGCAGGCCCCTTGAACATTACAGTTCATATCAACCATTGAGTAAATTCAGCACAGTCGAGAACCAATTACAAAGACCTTGGGAGCTAAGATATCCATGTGTTATTCTTTCTCTTTCAGGAGAAACATAATAGTGATATTTTGTTTAACTGTTGTTGTGCTATTCTGACCATTAACAATCCCATAGTTTTGTTCTAATTTTTCCTTTGAAGATCAGTATTCCTAGATATTTGTATGGTGTAACATCCATTGAGTACCCAAGAAGATTTGTTATTTTGGTTTGTAGCTTCTTTTGCATATGGAAGAAGTAAATCTTTGAATTTTCTTTATTGATTTGTTGTCCTAAAGCCAATACATATTCCTCCAAGCTTTCTTTGATTTTGGTTGCTTCCCTTATCAAGGATTCTCCATAGAGGAGGGTATCATCCACAAACTACTAGTGTGTGATGGCCTCAATATTTGGGGCTATTTGTAGTCCCTTCCAGTTAGCTTCCTTTTGGAACTTGGCTATGTTTATGCTTAGTGCTTCCTCCATGATGACAAAAAGAACATGAAGATGGGATCACCTTGCCTCAATCCATTTGCACTCTCAAAGAAGCCACGTGATATGTTGTTCTCTAAAACCGAGTATCTTACTGTTGATAAGCAATAATAGATCATGTTTAACCACTTCTTATAGAACCCCATTTGTTTCATGATTTTGATTAAAAATATCCATTTGACTTTGTCATAGGCTTTGCTAACATACGGCTTGATGATCATGCCTTGCATTTTTTCTTTATTGATTGAATGGAGGGCTTCATTTGCAATGATTATGCTATCAGTAATGTCTCTCCCCGAGATGAATCCACTTTGATTAGTTGAAATCAACTTATCGAGTATTAGCTTTAGTTTTTTGGCTAGAGCTTTGGATATGATTTTGTATATTATGTTGCATAGGGAAATAGGTTGATAATCCCCCAAGTTAGAGCATTCCTCTTTTTTGGTATCAACACTAGAACTGTGTTATTGATATCTTTTATAAAAAAATTCTTTAACCTGAATTCTTCTACAATTTCCCATACCTTAGTTTCTAGAAAGCTCCAACACTTATGATAAAAGAAGGTGGGGAAGCCATTAGGCCCTAGTGCCTTGTCTGGATGCATTTGGAATATGGCCTTTCTTACTTCCTCCCTTGTAAATGGAGCTATAAGAATTTGGTTATCTTCTTCTAATATTTTCTTAGGGATGTTCTTTATTATTCCTCCATGTTGTTGTAGTCATACCCGCCTTCTAGAGCTAGCAGATCTTTGAAATCCTTGACTACTTCATCCTGGATTTCCTCTATGTCTTTTATTATACTTCCTTCTTCATTTTGGATGATTGTAAACCTCTTGAAGAATTTCTTAATTTTAGATGTGTTATGGAAGAATTTTATATTAGCATCTCCCTCACATAGCCATATTTCCTTTGATTTGGCCCTCCATAATTCCTCTTCTCTTGCCAGTATCTCTTCATATTCCATTTTTAGCTATTTTTCTTTGCTATAGTCATCTTGGAACATACCTTGTTTCATTACCTTCTACTTGATTTCTGCTAGAGCTTGTTCCAATCTTTCCTTCTCAAGGAATATATTTTTTAATATTGTCTTGTTCCATTTTAGTAACTTATTTTTGATATGATTCAGGTTGTTTAGGAATATAATTTTTTTGGTGCTCACACACCTTGGAGCCTCTCTCCACCATTCCTCCAACAGGGTAACTAGTTCTGATTTTTTTGAACCACATTTTTTCGCATTTAAAGGCACTCTTTTTATGGCTTCTTCTATATGTGATGGTTAACCTTGTAGGTAGATGGTTAGAGCTAGCTAGGGGAGGGATGAAGGCATCCAAGTTGAAGTTGGTTTCCAACCATTCTTGGGAGAAGATGAATCTATCCAACTTTTCTTTGATACAACCTCCTCTTTTGTTTGACCATGTAAATAGACCATTTTTAGTAGGTGCATCTAGTAGGTCATTATCTATCAAAAACTCCCCAAAATATTGCATTGAAGCCAAGATTTTGTTTGATCCACCTTTATTTTCTTCTATTTTTAATACTGCATTAAAGTCTCCCCCCATGATAACTTTCCCACTCTTATTGGAGGTTAAGTGTTGGCTGAGGGAAGCCCATAGTTTACTCTTTTCCTGCACTCTAGCTGGGCCATAGACATTGAACAGTGAGAACTTTAGATTGATGGTTAGACTTGAGACCTCACATTTCATCCAGAAGGGATGTTTTTCCTTAACATCTATTATGACACTATTGGATCTCCATAACATTCCCAACCCCCTGGTCGTGCCAAAGGATTTTGCATATGCTTCTTCCCATCCTTTCAAATGGAAGACTTTGGATCCCTCATCTTCCAGTTTAGATTCTCGTAATAGAACAATGTTTGCTTCTAGTTTTCCCAGCAAGCATTTTATTAAGCGTCGCTTGTTAGGGGAATTTAGGCCCATAACATTCCATGTAACTATATTCATGGTGCACTTGGTTGGGAGTTCTCTTCTCCCCTATTGAATTTCCAAAAAAATTTAACACTCTTGACATATTTTTCCTATGCCATCTCTTCTCTTTTCTGCCTTTCTAATTTTCTACCCCTTTGTTTCTTATTTATTTTAGGTGGTTCCACCATCCTAGCCACATACTGAGCAATACACCTTGGTTCTATTATATCCAATTCATCAAATTCTTCCTCATTTTTTCTAACATTTGGTTTTCCGACTCTAGATGGGTCTCTAGCCAGGAGGTGAGAGGGTCTTCATATTCCTTTGGGTCTTCTGTTCTAGCCTCTTTTATTGTTTGGGTTTGGTTTGTACACCTTGATTCATCCTATGTTGGTTAATTTTTTCTAGTGGGGACTACTTCCTAGGATCCTTCCACATTAGGGTTGTTGCTCTTTTTATTTGTGTCTTCTGGTAACTGATTTGCACCCTCCTTTCTCCAAATTTTTCTGATTTTTGAGGGTTTAGGGCATGAATCTGTTGGATGGATCCTCTATCCACATCTTAGGTAGAAGTGTTTGTTATCCTCTATTTCTATTTCCTATTTTCATTTTTTTGCTTTGGTTCTTAGGATTATTGTTTCTGGTAACTTATTGACTACTACCACCTGATTTCTTGCATAATGGTAGGAGTTTTGTTCTAACAATCCTGTATCTATGTCCATAAGGGTGCCAAGTGTCCTTCCTACTTTTTCTAGGAATTCTTCTCTCTATAATTCTATGGGAAAGTTATATAACCTGATCCATTTTGGCTCTGAATATGCTTCATGCTTTTTGGCATCAAAATTTGGTTCCTAGTTTTGTTTGTAGAGGGGGCATCCCTCAAATTTCCAAATTCCTTTACTAAGAATTTTCTCTTTATCTTCTACATATAGAAAGGCTACCAGGAAAAATCCATTGGGAAGGAACTTGATGGCATGATCATAATTCCAATAAACTCTAGCCCAGCCTTCAATCTCTGACCTCGACCTTTTGTTTCCTATGAATTTGCATATTACCGCTAGTTCATTGAGTAGGTCGATGTCTTCTTTCGCTTCTTCCTGAACATCTATTTCCTGGGGAGCTTCCTGTTCCTTAAAGATTTTATTTTGGCTAATAGTTCGTATTGTGTGCCTTTCTTTAGGAGCCTTCCTTCCTTCCTTCCTTTCTTACTGTCTACTTCAGTGGCCTGGTTTTATCGATAGTTTTTAGTGGATTTTCTTGGCCCTTTCTATTTGTCTCTTTCATTTTCCTAGGTCTCTTCCTTTTGGTTTTTTGCTTAATATGGTTTTCCTACTTTTCTAGTCTAGTGGGATATCATTCGTCTAGTTGATGAAGCTTGGCTTTTTGCTTTTGTAGGGCCATTTCTTAGAGGCCTGCTTGTATTTCCATGTCTTTTCTCTTCACCTTATGGGATCGCTTCTCATATTTTGGAGTATTTGATCATTGCTATTTTAAGGATTTGCATATTTGAATTTAAAAAAAATTCTTTCGCATTCCATATTCTCATTTGTTATAATATAATATAATATTTCTATTATATAATATTATAATATTATATTTATATTATATAATATTATATTATTATATATTATAATATAATATTATATAATTAATATTATAATATTATAATATTGTATTATTATATATTGTAATATTATATTATTAATATTATGATATTATATTATTATATAATATTATATTATAATATATTTAATAATATTTATTGTATAAGATAAGTGAGAGGAGATTTATGTATTTTAGTTTATTTACTTTGGAATCCATTTTGAAATCCTCTTTAGTGGGAAACATCAATGACAAGCAAATAAACCCGAACCCTAATGTTTGACTACCACATACAGGTGCCTCCCACTACAAAATTGGAACGGAGTTTGTTGTCGGCACTGCAAGCAAGGAGCCAACGTTGAGGCTCACAATGGCTGGAGGCAATGTTGAGGATTTTCCTGTGACTTTTCTCATCTATTTACTTCCTCAATTTTTCTCCTTTCTATTCATTATGTTTTTCTTTTATTTGTTGGATCTTGGCCATAATTTCATTTTAATAAACACTCTAAAACCCTCGTCAAAACCTTATTTTCAGGATACAACTCGTCAAATTGGAGAAGTGAAAGGTGAATACTAGTGAGGAAGAGTTTGGAGGAGCGAAAACCAATGGCAGCGGGGAAAGTAGCAAAAAACAACAAAAAAGATACTTAAGGTAAATGATGCCATAATGTAAAAACCTAAATGTGCTCAGTATCGGATCTTGGCCGTAATTTCATTTTAATAAACATACTCTAAAACCCTCTTTGAAACCTTATTTTCAGGTTGTAGCTCACCAAATTGGAGAAGTGAAAGTTGAATACTAGCGAGGAAGAGTTTGGAGGAGCGAAAACGAATAGGAGTAGATTTTTTTTGTAATTTTCATTTGTTTGTTTGTTTGTTGAAGATGTTGACCATAACGAGGTGTTGTGAGTAAATAGACTATAGCTTTGATTTTACATGGAGATGGAGGAGATTCATGAACAACCTCAACTCCAATCTAACGATACCCAATTCATCAACAATCTTCAATTTATAAAAAACACACAATCAATTGTGGTTTCTTTTGGAATGATCTGATATACTAAGTTTATTTTTTATGTGCACAGAGAATCAAGAGATTTCTCAGGAATATGATATTGGTCTGTTTATTTATTTCAACATTTTTTTGAATTTAAATTAGCTTACTATGAACTTTAAGCAATACCCCAGTTTCCAAGATTCTTGATTTTGAGATTGATAATTGTAATAGTCTTTTGTGAGGTGCATTCACAAAAATTTAGCGTGGTATAGTGATCTTTAGATTGATTTATTTGTTTTGGTGGTTGTTTGTTTCACAGGTCATTAGGGTAACTAGAGTTTTCAACGATTAGTTAATTTGAAGCTAATTACAACATTTTGTCAAAACAAATAGTTGAAGCTTTATCCCACCTTAGGATTTTCTCTTGTAGGGAAAAAATATTTAAGAGTCCCTTCATGGGATTTTTTTTCTTTATTTATTATTTTTTTAATATTTTATTATGTATTTATTCTCTAAGAAAAATAATAAGTCATTTAATAATATTTTTTTTTGTTAGTTTGTTTATTCATTTATATATTTGTCATTTACTATCTCAACCCATAGGCAGTGAATGGGGGCTTGTACTGTCACATAAAAAAGGGATCATTCTATTTCTTTCTTTTTTTTTTCTTTTTTCTTTTTGCTACCTCTTCTCAAAGACAGGTTGAGGCATTTAGGAAAGTTTCTAAAGTCATTTTTTTCTTTGTTTGCATACTAAGTTTTGCTCGACTTTCCTATTATTACTCTAAATCAATCATTGGTTGATTTATGCAGGGGAAAATTGTGGGAATGAAGAGAGATCAACAATAGTGGAAGAGGAAAAAAATAAAACATTTGTTCAATAACATACTCGTTTTTATCTCTCATGAGTGAACAAAATGACTAAATATACTACCAATGGATAAAATTAATGATTACAATGACTACAATGACTAAATAAATGACCAATTAATGATTACAATGACTAAATAAATGACTACCATGACTAAATAAATGAACAATTAATGATTATAATGACTAAATAAATGACTACCATGACTAAATAAATGACCAATTAATAACAATCAATGATTAAATTAACGACTAAATATGCTACCAAATTGATCAGTCAAAACAACCAATAAATGACTAAAAATGGTTTATTCATAAATTTGGTCACATTATAAATGACTAGCAATAAACTTCTAATGGTCACGTGACCAAGCTTAGTCATTTATATGCAATTTTAGTAATTTATTGTTGTTTTTCTACTAGTGATGCATGTATGATGTGGCACCATAGATTGGGTCACATAAGTGAAAAGGGTTTTAAGATTATTTTGAATAAAAAGTTGGTTGATGGTATTTTTGATTATTTTGTTGCCAAAAATGATTTTTGAGAGACTTGTGTGTTTGGCAAATAGAATAGATCATCATTTCCTAATGGGACTAATAAAGCTAAGATATTAATAGATATCATTCATTCTGATGTGTTTGGACTAGTGGATGTTGACTCTTTTGGAAAATCTCGTTATTATGTTACTTTCATTGATGATGTGTCAAGATACACCTAGATTTATTTTATGTATGTAAAATCTAAGGTTTTCACTAAGATTAAGGAATTTAAAGCCTTAGTTGAGAAAAAAACATATTATAAGATAAGGGTGTTGAGATCTGACAATGGGGTGAATATTGTTCTAGAGAATTTAATGAGTTATGTAAGCATGTGGGTATTTTTTGGAAAAAGATTACTCCTTATACTCCCCATAAAAATGGGGTGGTAGAAAGAATGAACCCAACCTTGATGGAGAGAGTTGGGCGCATGTTGATTGATGCTAAGCTTGATAGATGCTTTTGGGAAAAGTTGTAAGAACTGCATGTTATTTGGTTAATAGATCTCATTATTCAACTCTTGTTGATAAAATCACTTATTAAGTGTGGATAGGTAGAAAGCCTTTTGTTTCACATTTAAGGGTCTTTGGTTGTGAGGATTTTGTTCATGTACCTCAAGAGAATCATTCTAAGTTGGATCCAAAAGCACATAAATGCATCTTTGTTGGTTATAGTGAGAATGTAAAAGGTTATAATATTTGGAATTCACTAACCCATAAAATGAATTTCTCTAGAGATGTGATTTTCAAGGAGTTTAGAGCTTACTTGGGTGAAGAACAACCAAAGGAGAAACATAAAACATAAACAATTCACGTCAAGACAAATTGAAAAGAAACAAGATGCACATGTGGAAGAACAACCAAATGAATTAGAGGATGGAGATGAAGAAGAGGGTTCAAAAAGTTCAGATGATGTGCAAGATGAGCATGTAGAAGAAGAGCAACAAGAGCCCCTTACTCCTACCTTGAGAATATCCACAAGGCAATGGAATCCAGTTGACAGGTATAGCCCATCTAATTTATGTTGTGTATTCGCTTTGTTGAATACTAACAATGAACCTAGATCCTATAGGGAGACTCTTTCTTCATAAGAGAGTGAGTCTTGGATGCAGGCCATGCAGGAGGAGATGATGACTTTGGATAGTTGTGATACCTAGGATCTTGTGAGTTTTCCCAAAGAAAGGAAGCCCATTGGTTGTAAGTGGGTATTTAAAAATATATTTCAAGTAGATGGTCAGTTAGAGTGGTACAAGGCCAAATTGGTGGCCAAGGGCTACTCCTAGAAAGAGGGAGTTGATTTCAATGAAATTTTTACTCCCGTTGCTAAGTTAACTTCTATTAGATTCTTATTATCTATTGTTGCTTCTTATGATTTTGAAATAGAGCAAATGGATGCTAAAACTGCTTTCTTGCATGGGGATCTTGAGGAAGAAATTTATACACGACATCCTTGCAATTTTGTTGTGAAAGGAAAAGAACAATTGGTTTACAGGTTTAAAGAGATATTTATATGGTTTGTGTAGACACGTAAAATATATTGATTGATCCTATAAACATGTTCCTGATTTACTAAACACCAGTTCATCCTGAATCATCTCCTTTACTAACTATTTAATTGAACAATCTTTATTTGATTAAATTCATCATATTCCGTCTTTTAATTAAATAAATAAAATTTATCTAATTAAATCATCATCTCCTATTAATTAAATAAATCATTTTGTTTAATTAATCCTATAGTCCCTCTTTTAATTAAATAATTCATTTTATTTAATTAAGCTCTAAATTCATCTCCTTTAAATTAAATAAATTAATTTTTATTTGATTTAAATCTAACACCATCCTCTTTAATCAAATAAATCAAACTTTATTTAATTAAGTCTCATATGGGTATGTGCAGGATCATGATGGGCCAAAAAGTGGCAATATGTAACTGATATGATGGCCCATGTGGCATGAAACAAAAAGGGTTTTTAAAGGAGATTTTCAACTTTCCACCAATATAAATTATGCTTTACTTTGAATTTAATAAATAATTATTATTCATTTTCTATTTGAATTACTACTAAAGACCTGATTGACAGGTTGATTGAAAAACATCTATAGCTTTCAAATGGTATCACATTTTTGAATCAAACATGTGTCACATTCTATGCTTCACATCCTACAAGATTAAAAAAAATTGAATTTATGAAGTTTTGACCAAGTTAAGGTGGTCGACATACAAGTTTTATATTTTTTTAATTTGTAATAAAAAATCATAATTAATTATTTACTGGAAAAAATTATAAAAAATATGCATCACATCTGGACATGAGTCCTCTACTTATATCTAAAATCTTATAAAAAAATATTATCATTTTATTGTGGTTAGGGTGGTGGCAGACACCTACTTATTTTTCCTTAAATTTAAGTACTCTGCATTGAAATTTCAAATTTTCACCAAATAGATTTTTTTTAAATAAACCTAGTAGTTTAGAAACTACATTCAATTTTCTACAGATTCTATTCTTACATATTTTTGAAATAATATAGATAACTTATTCAATTTTTTATGTCAAGTTGCCTAACTCTGATTTTTCTGAATTTTTTGCCACTTAAGGGCCTGTTTTTTCCATGATGATCCTACACATATCCATATTCATTATTCCTCTCATTTTGATTTAAATAAATCCAAAAATCTAAATCACAATGTCAAATCAGCTAATTTCCATTAAAATTAATCAAATCAGGATTAATGCTAACACTAATCACTCAAATCCTCTAGATTTTGCAACTTGCACAAGTAAATCAATTTAATTGATTTATAAATTCTTCAATTTCATTCAAAAAAGGCATCAAAGATGGAATATTCCTCAAATTTGAAATCTCCCCCCAAAAGAACTTGTCCATCCAACAAGGCATTAAAGGCCTCTTACATGTCATTTTCTTGAGCCAAGTGGCATTTAATTAATCTTTCATCTCCCTCCAACATGTCACTTCTCCAATTTTGAATTTCCACCTAATAGCATTAATTTGCACATTCATCAAAATGTGCTCCACCTCTATCCACTCACATGTTGACAAGTGGCACTGTGTTATTGGTTGGTCTTTTATCCCACATTCATCCATTTTGCTTAGTCTCCCATCATTCTCTTCTATAAATAGAAGGCTCTTTTACTAATTGAGGATCCACAATCTTAGGCATTTGATCCACAACTTCATGCAACATCATTATCTTCATGTTTTGAGAAAATTTCATCCATTGTCATCCATTTTCATAGTTTTCTCATCATTTCATAGCTAGGTTATGGAAAAATTTCACCAAGGAGCATCAATCTTCAAATTTCATCATCAAGCTTGACTAGGAATTGGGAAAGGGCTATTTTCCACATCAAAATAGCACCAATTCCCCCCATGGGATTGAGAGTTTGAGAATTGAATAGGATTTGACAGTTTTTATTTGTGTTCATGATGTTATTTCTTGTTCTTTGCATTTCAAATAAATATTATGGGGAATGGTAGTTTAGATGTGTATAATTGACTAATATTGTGTTTTTTATTCATGTTTATATAGGTATAAGATCACCATTCACATTTTGGCACTAGAAGGAGGGCGAATTTGAAAAATTAACACATTTTTTCATCAAAATTCTGTTGTTTTTGAGTTTTTGTGTGTCTACAGGAAACTGCACTGCTGCCAAAGTCAAACTGCGCTGCTATCAGTCCAATGGCACTATTTAGTGATACTTTCAAACTACAAACTGTGACACTGGAAACCATTCCCACTCAGCCCGACCAACTCAAACTCCAAACTGCGTCACTTGGTGAAACAGCGCTGAAATTGCGCTCACTATTTCTTCATAGAGCGCCGCTGATCTCACTAGAGTGTCATTGACATCCTCCAAACTATGTTGCCATTGCAAATGGCGCCACTAGGGTGGGGTAAAAGCCAAATTTCTTGTTTTTTCAACATGTACTTTTTTTCATTTTGATCCATTTGAACTTCTAACTGGTTTTTGGCTTTGTTTTTATAGTTTTAACCAGTTTTTGTAGGTTGGCTTGATCAAAAGTGAAAGGAGGAAACGAAAGAAAAACTTCTTATGGAATATTTATTCTATTGTATCAAGTTTTTTTTAAGACTTTGGGGAGCAATTATAATCCCATTTCTAAGGACTTTGGCATCTTCAAGCTTTTTAGGACTCAATAATTTTTGTTTGGGCTTAAAAAGAACAAATCAAAGGGATTAAAAAGAATCTTAGGAACTTACTAGAGTTTTTTTTGGGGTTTTAAAATTGAACAAGCAAATTTCACATTTCAATCTTGGTGCTTAAAAATAATCCATTCTTGCTTTGAGGTTAAAATGAACATGTGATTTTTGTGCTTTGTAATCTTTTGTACAAGGTAATATCAATTAAAAGGTGTATGCACTTCTCTCGCACCTCACGGCGATCTTGAGAATCAAAAGTATTTTGTTGATATTAAGTTTTATAAAAGATTGCCTCCACACCTCAATTTGGGTTCTTAAAATTGAACAAAATCTTGCTAGTGTGAGTGGAGCATATCGTGTGTGTTCTCTCTTTGTTCACATAAAATAAAGATCGATCAAACTATGGATGTGCTTGCTTATTTTTTTTACCCTTAGAGGGGCCTGCCTAAGAGACACTTTCGAAAGGAGAACTCAAAGGTGACTCCAACTGGTTTTTCACTCAGGCTGGTATATAAAAGGATAAGACTAAATCGTCAAGTCCAATGGTATGTAGGTCTTAGTTGTACAGTGTATTTTAGAATGGGGTACTACCTTAAAAAGTATAAGATCCCCTAGTAGGATTGATCAAAGCCTTTAGTGGCTTGTTGGACACTCACAAGGTGCCATGTCCCCGATCACCTTGACTAAGAACTAATTTGTTTAGAAGCCCAAATCCTTATCTATTTGTTGGTGCAAGAACGGTCATTTTGAAGTTGTCCCACATTTTTGCAGTTCTTGGTAGAGATGAGAAGTATGCCATGGGAGTTTCATGGGTACTAAAGCCTTGTTGACCCATAGAAGTGAGTGTCATGGAGGGGAGCCAATGTGGTCAAGCTTTTAATCGTCCACCAAGAATAAGTGCAACTGGATTTATCCAAGTGGGGATTCAACAAATATTGTCTCTTGTCCCCGATCACCTTGACTAAGAACTAATTTGTTTAGAAGCCCAAATCCTTATCTATTTGTTGGTGCAAGAACGGTCATTCTGAAGTTGTCCCACATTTTTGCAGTTCTTGGTAGAGATGAGAAGTATGCCATGGGAGTTTCATGGGTACTAAAGCTTGGTTGACCCATAGAAGTGAGTGTCATGGAGGGGAGCCAGTGTGGTCAAGCTTTTAATCATCCGCCAAAAATAAGTGTAGCTGGATTTATCCAAGTGGGGATTCAAAAAATATTGTCTCTTGACTATCCATAGGGTTGTGCATTTTCTTGGAATCAAAACACTTTTCTTGGAGCTAAAACATTAGAAAACAAACATTCAACCATGATCATCAAATTTCAAACCCTTTAGAGGAAGCAAATACCTTTGACAAAATTTAAGTGTTATTGCTTGCCCTAGGGATTCTATCCTTAGAGGCTTCTAAGCATTTGAATTTACATCACAATTTTCTCTCACTAAAGTCAACATTAGGGAACTACTGCCTTATTTTTCTTGATTTCTACATAATGGACTTTGTGGGATGAGAAGAAATTGGGTCATTAGACATTTAGTTTTAAAAACCTAATCAAGAAATTGTTTGTGGTAAAAAGAACTCATTAAGCAAAGATAAGATACAATTGGACCCCACACATGTGCTCTTCCAAATGATATCCCAAAAGATCAAAATCCGAAAACAAAGTCCAAAGGTCTTAGTCAAAAAGATCGCAAGAAATGTTTGTCTATAATTTATGAATTTAGAGAAAGATTGACCTTCAACTTTTACAAATGTGCATCAAGGAACAATCCCAATTTGTATTCATTTTACTATTGTTAAAATCTGACACTTTTTCAAAGGTTTGAGTATCTCACATAGGAGGTATTAGCATGTTCTTCAACACCTAGGTCTAGTAAACAAAGTCTCTCTAAGTCTCTTAAGGATCAAAATCAAAACCTCCATCCATCCTCAAAACACCAAAATCAAAGATCACCTCACAAACAACTCTTGGAAAACTCAAAAAAATCCTTCATGCTAAACTTTGGGAAAATCCTTTGAAATCAAAATCCAAATCATCTTGTTTGACTAGGTGTGTGTAGATGAATCCTTCTTTCCACACTTAGTCAAATTATCATCTTGTGGAAAAGTTTACTTTAGTACAACATCCAACCTCTTAAAGTTTATAAGTTCATTATCCAAACACAATCCAATCAAAATCAAATCAAATCAAATCCAAAATCAAATCAAACATCAAAACCAAAGTCCTAAAGTTTAGTATCCTCGTCAAGGTTTCCTAAGAGTTCCAATCATCCATCTTTCATTATCATCCTTCTTTCATTATCACCATCCTTTTGATCCTTAATATCTTATACTTTCTTTTTTTGTACCTAAAGTTTAGATCAATCCAAGGAATTAAAGGTTCATCTCCCATTCCTAAAAAATGATCCTCATTTTATGGTCCAAACTAGATCTCAACACAAGAAGAACATGGAAACGAACAAAGAAACATCCACTTCGAGTTACTTGAGTCAAATTGCTCCCGAAATAAATCCCATTGGGTCTAGCAACCCCATGCTCAATCTCCCTCCACTTCCACAAGATCATCAAGAAGAAGGTGGCCAAGTGGAGGACATCACTAACAATGTTTTAGGGATGACTCAAGATGAGATTATTGAAATGGTCCAAAATCCCGAGATTCAAAAAATTGTCAATGCCATGATGAAACTCAATCCCTCACAGTACATGCTAGAATTGACCAAAGAAGGGGCTAAAGTTCCTTCTAATTTTGATGTAAGCACTATTGTGGAGAAGCCTATCGATATTATGCCACTGATATCATCCACACCTTCTTTTGAAAGCATCAGTCAAACCATCCCACAAATCACATCATCCATTGCTCCAACTCAACCAGTTGTCAACAAGGGGATCTCATTGTTTCATGCACTACAAACACACCCCCTTGTGAACAACCAAGAATTGGATGCAAATACCATATTGGTCAATTTGTCCCATTGAATCCACTACACCCATACGTTACAATCACCTTTCATGACCCCAATGACCCATCCTCTTTTCACGCAACACCGGCATATCCTCTCAACACACAAACATCGCTCCCTATGACTTTGTAAGGATAAGGTGGGCTATTTGGACAAGGGGGAATCTTTGACCCCTCATCATCATCTTTTCCTCAAGGGAACACACGACCCATTTTTCCACCACTACCACCTTTTCCATTAACATCCACATCACTCCTCGGTTTAGGGCTCCCCCCTTTACCAACCATTAATCAATAGAATCAAATCAACCCCCCAATCATAATTCAAAACATCATACCAAACCCTTTGATCTTTCCATTGATATCGCAACAACAGGTGGCAACCATCCAAGCAACACAAGCAATCACTACACCATCCATAATTGTGGTCTCTCAAGGACCAAGCATGTCAATCACACCATCTACCACACAAATCCCCATCATCAATACAACAACACCCCTCATCACAACATCAAACACCATTCCAAATCCACCACCACCACCACCAAGACCAAACATGGCCAACCAATATAGCATCACATTACAAGCAGCTCAACAAGCCTATCAAAAAGCACTTCAACAGTTCCAAGCTCAACAAGCACAAAACGTGCAAGCTGCACAACAAGTTGATCAACAAGTGCAAGCCACTCAAGCAGCTCAAGCCACACAACAAGCACAACAAGTGGCCCAAGCTCAAGCTTTGTTGCAACAACAACAAGCCACCCAAGTTGCTCAAGTTGCACAAGCTGCATAGGCTACCCAAGTTTCGTAAGTTTCCCAACAAGCACAGGCTCAACCTCAAGCCCAATATCAAGCTCGACAAACACAAGCGCAAGCTCAGTACCAGGCACAACTGCAAGTAGCTCAACAGCAAGCATATCAGCAAGCCCTGCAATAGTACCAAGCATAGCAAGAAGGAACCCAATTACTAGCCCAACAACAAGCATTTTTGGCACAGCAACAGCAAGTCCAACAACAAGCATTGTTGGCACAACAACAATAATACCAACAAGCATTGTTGGCACAACAACAAATGCAGGAATATCAACAAGCCTTGATCACACAACAAAGCTTGCAACAAACTCCCACCAACATACCCAACACTCTACCCATCACTTGAAAAGGACAACCACTTCAAAACACATCCACTCCACCTCTCGATCCACAAAATGATGTAACACCACAAATCAAGTTGCTCTCACAACAAGTGTTCAATCTTCAATCAGAGAAAACAATGAAAACACCAAGCAATTTGTTCCCTTATTCATTCGGCAGGAGCCTTGCAATGGTACCGTTCGCAAAGGGTTTTGAAATCCCTAAATTTGACAAATATCATGGGACAAGAAACCGTAAAGATCACATTAAGGAATTCCAAGTACATTGCATGGAGGTCGCATATGACGATACATATCTGATGCAGCTATTCCCTCAAAGTTTGGCTAGCCCCACCATGGAATGGTTCTCTCACCTTCCTCTGGGAATCAAAAAGTTCCAAGAGATCGTGGACACATTCATAAAAAATTACGCATTCAACATTGGCATGGATGTTAGTCTAGAAGAACTATCTGCGCTCAAAAAATTTAAGGGGGAATCATTCACTTCCTTCTTGAAACGATGGCGATCCAAGGCCAATAGGAGAAAATGGACCATGCCAAAGGAACAAAAAAATTGCACCATCATTTCCAACCTCAAGAAAACATTTTCATTTAATCTTAAGATGCAATGTATCACCACATACGACCATTTGATCCCCAAGGCGTTCAACATCGAACAATCCCTTATTGCACAAGGGGGGGCACCTACATATCCAAAACATCAAGACAACTTCCCATCCACCAGTTATAACGAAAGACCTCGCACATGGGAAAAAAACAAAAATGTTACTAATGATGGTGTGGTGGATGCCAAGGTCATAATCAATGCTCCAAAACAAAACACGTAATCATACCAACAATTGCAAGGCAACAATTAAAACAACATGCAAGCCAATGCGATATCACAACAACCACCCAATAATCAAGTCAACAACCTGAATAATCAAGGGGGGCCACCTCCACAAAACAAATATCCCCCCAAGAAAAAATATACAGCCCTTGGGGAACTAATTGAATTAGTCATGAAGAAACGGGTAAACGAAAATCTCATCAAAATTCCCACTTATGAGAATTATCAAGAGCCCCAAGTGAAACCACCATGGTACAATGAGAACCACCTTTGTGATTTTCATAAAATCAAGGGGCACACAACAGCCAGTTGCATGAGGCTGAAAAATCTAATCCAAAACTGCATCGATGACAAGGTCATAAACGTTGAACAACCAGATAGAAATCAAGACCTTAAAATATACACAAATTTGATGTCGGATCATAACAAAGGTAACAACCATGGAAAGACCAAGTATGTCAATGTGGACCATATGTACGATCATGTTATCGCATCCATAGATGAATGGGTCACTGTTGTTAACATCAAGGGATCCAAAGTTGATTGTGGAGTCACCACACATGGTGGAAAAGCCACCATTGCAGGATCATCCCAGCCACCTAGAGCATACACCTCAAATTCAAAATCCATTCACAATGGCTACAATGTCCTAGACCAGCTCCAAAGAACTCCTACTCACATCTCCATCATGGAGTTGCTAAAGATATCACCCACACATAGAAAAATCTAGAGGAAGCATTGGCTTCATCCACCATCTATGTGGATCTTGATGTTGACCAGTTTCAAGCTATAGTTGGACACATCACCACCCCAAGCCTCCTAACATTCTCCGATCAGGACTTCCCCACCCAACCCTCTCATAACCGCGTGCTCCATCTTGAAGTCATGGTTCATAAAAACAAAGTCAAAAGGGTCTTGGTGGATGGGGGTGTGGGTCTAAATATTTGTTTGCTCAAACTAATAAAGAATATGGGATTCTCAAAAGATACCATTGAAAATGGTAAGGGCATCACAATTAGAGCATATGATGATTAGGAAAGAGTGTCTCAGGGCACTATTCAACTCCCTATTCAAGTAGGGTCAGCCATCATGGAAACCACATGTCAGGTTCTTGACCTTGATTTACCTTACAAATCCTCCTGGGGCGTCCGTGGATCCATGGGATGCAAGCTGTTGCATTAACCTTCCATCAGTGCATCAAATTCCCATATCAAAATCAAGAGGTCATGGTCCATGGTGATCCTGAGCCCTTTGCTTACTGCAAGAACCTGGAAGAAAAATACTATAAAATCCCCCAATTCCAAAAGAATGATGAAGGCCCTACGACTCCATATGTAGACCCAACTACCTTGGCCTCCACTTCTGAGACAAAGACACCCGCCACTCCTGATATCTTTGAAATCAAGGTCATTATTCAAGACAATGGGTGTGGGGATTATAAAATGAAGAAAAGTGGTTTCGTAATAGGAGAGTTACCTCAATCTCCTAGGTCTCATGGGAAATCCCAACTAGCTGAAACATCGTCCCAAACCTTCAGAGAAAACCTTTCTATATTTAGATATTGGGGAGATCTAAGTCAGGAAATAGTAGATGAGAAAGACATATCAAGCTTTTTGTACCAAGATGAAAGGCTCGTGCCTGATCTTCCCATGGATGAGAGCAATAAAGGATTACAAATGATGCTTGGTATGGGCTATAACAGAAACAAAAAACTTGGACAGAATGACAATGGTTTTCTAGTACCTCTCATTCCGAAGAAGCGTATGAGAAATCTTGGCCTTGGATGTACCCCTTCGAAGGTGAACATACTTGGCAAAGGTTCCTTGGTTAGAAAGGTCAAAACTCCCGCTCAGCTATCAGCATCTACCCTTCAATTACCAGTATCCATAGGTTGAGTTATAGATAACTTTACCTTCGACATAACTGATGTGTGTAGTAGTGATGAGGACCCCATAACTGACTTACCTATGCTATTTGAGGATTCCTCCCTTCTCATGATTAGTACCCTATCTTTTGAGTCAACCAATCAAACCCATGAGATAAACTTAGTCTATCCCTAACTCATTGATTACAACCAATGAGGACCGCCAATTTTGGACACATTCAAAAACGATGAGGTGATCTTGGAATTCATGGGATTACGAGATACTATACCATATGGAGATCACAAAGCTAGGTTCGGCATCGTGCTGGACACACATTCCTATTATGGGGAAACAGATGAATCCTTCAGTCACAAAAGTGAAAATATGAGATTAATCTCTAGGTCTTTGAGTGAAAACCACACTGTGGCACTCTCTAATCCAAAAACATTAAAAATAAAAGATGCATCCAATGGTGAAAATCTCTCTGAGGCGCCAGAGGATGAAGGATTAAATCTTCCTCTCAGTGCCATTCATCAGGAGAATTCAATAGTCTTAGTAGAGAAGTGCAATCCAGTCAACCTGGGAGTAGAGGAAACGCCACATATCACCTTCTATGCAGAATCACTTCTGACAGAAGAGCAAGAACTCCTAGCTACATTCCTAAAATAAAGAAAGATAAAATTTTCATGGACTTATGCTGACATGCCTGGGCTTGATCTATAAGTTGTGGTTCACCACCTAGCTGTATATCCTGAAGCAAATCCAGTGAGACAAAAGCTAAGGAAGATGCATCCCCAGATAGAATTGTTGGTCAAAATGGAATTACAAAAGCTCCTAGATGTAGGATTCATACAACCAATTGATTATCCAGAGTGGGTCTCAAACCTTGTACCTGTTTCAAAGCCTGCTAGGGGCATCTGCATTTGTACAGACTTCAGAGACCTTAACAAAGCATGTCCCAAGGATGATTTCCCCCTCCCAAACATAGATATGATTGTGGATATGACAACGGGACATGAGATGCTATCATTAATGGACATATTCTCAGGTTACAACTAGATCATGATAGCAAAGGATGACCAACACAAAATGGCTTTCACTTGTCCATGGGGGACATATTGTTGGAATATGATGTTGTTTGGGTTGAAAAATGCAGGAGCTACCTATAAAAGGGCCATAACACTAATCTTTCATGATATGATTCAAAAAAATATGAAAGATTATGTGGATGATATACTAGCTAAATCAAAGAAACGTCAGGATCACATAATAGCTCTAAGTTCCATCTTTGACAGGCTAGAAAAGTACAAGGTCTGACTAAATCCAAGAAAGTGTGTCTTCAGGTTACAATCAGGAAAGCTCCTAGGGTACATTGTATCCATGAGAGGAATCGAAGTAGACCCCGCCAAAGTCAAATAAATCCTTGAAATGGAGGCACCGAAAACATTGAAATAGCTAAGAGGCCTACAAGGAAGACTCTAGTCCATCCGTCAATTCATAGCGCAACTAGTAGACAAGGCTATCCCATATTCTCATCTACTCCACAAGGGGGTAGCATACAAATGGGACAAGAAATGTGATCAGGCCTCCAACAAGATCAAGGAGTACTTACTCACATCGTCGGTTCTCATGCCACCAATTCTAGGAAAACCCTTGATTCTGTACATATCAGCAATAGCAAGAGCCCTTGGTGCTCTCCTAGCACAACATGATGAAAACGAGAAAGAGAGAGCTATCTATTATGTCAGAAAAAATATGGTGGGACATGAGCTAAACTACACACCCATTGAGAAAGCTTCTTGGCAGTCGTGTTCACAGCACAAAAATTCAAACATTATATGCTAGCACATCAAATAAAGCTCATTGAAAAGATAGACTCACTCAAGTATCTTCTTTCTAAAGCAGCTCTCACAGTGCGAACAACTAAATGGGTTATGATCCTGACAGAGCATGATATTGAGTATGTGGAAAATAAGGCTATCAAAGGACAAGCAATTGCAGACCAACTAGAAGAGGCACCGATATACTCAGAGAACCCACATGTATCAGAGTTCCCCAATGAATCAATCTTCAACCTAAGTGTAGTGGATCACTAGAAAATGTACTTATATGGATCCTACACACATGGGTCAAGAGTGGGAATCTTCTTCATCACTCCACAAGGGGATTGCATACCTAAATCATACAAGTAGTCATTTCCATGCACAAATAACATTGCAGAATATGAGGCTCTTGTCATAGGGTTGAGAATTGAGATACAATGGAATATCATGGAAATTAAGGTCTATGGAGATTCACAGCTCATAATCAACCAAGTAAATGATGAGTATCAAACAAAATATGACAAGTTGACTCCATACAAGAAGTTGGTGGAAAGCCTCAAAGAGTTCTTAATTGATATCACATTTGAGTAGCTACCAAGAGAAAATAACAAAGTGGTAGACGCCATGGCAACAATTGGAACGCTATTGGGTATCCCACGCAACATCCCAGAGCAAGAATTCCTCATAGAGCAACTTCTCATACCAGCATTCGAGGTACCTAAGTCTGAATTTTTGTATGAAATCGTTGGTCCTGGTGATCCCTGGTATCATGATATATACACCTACTTGAGAATAGGAGTCCTCCCTGCTAATATAACTTCAAACCTCAAAAGAGCCTTTGTCAAAAATTCACCCCGTTTTGTCATCCTAGGAGATACCCTATACTGTAGAAGCATTGAAGGAACACTTTTACAATGCCTAAACGCTAGGAAGCTTTGACTACTTTAACTGAGGTACATAATGGCATTTGTGGTTCACATTCGAGTGGTATGACCTTGGCTAAGAAACTGATTAGGACTGGGTACTATTGGCCTACAATGGAAAGGGAAGCTCATGACTACATCCGAAGGTGTTTGTAGTGTCAGCAGCATGGGGATCTCATTCATGCACTAGCTCAAGAGCTCAACCCAATTGTTACACCTTCACCCTTTTCACAATGGGGGCTCAATCTCATTGGAAAAATCACCCCAACCTCATCCAATGGACATAAGTTCATCATCATTTCCACCGAGTACTTCACAAAGTGGGTGGAAGCCATCCCCATGACCTATATCACAAGAAATCATATATCCAAGTTCATCCTGAACTACCTAATTTTTTGCTATGGTGTTCCTCAAGCCATTATCTCAGATAACAGGACACCTTTCAAAAATTAGGATGTTCGCGACCTATTCCAAAAGTTCAAAATCCAACATCGTTTTTCCACTCTATACTATCCCCAAGGAAACGGCCAAGCTGAGGCTACAAATAAGACCATCTTAAAAATACTTAAGAAAATGGTCAATGATGTTGGTCGTGACTGGCACCTACAACTGAATCCTGCCCTATGGGCCTACCGAACAAGCATCCGCACACCAATAGGTGCCACCCCATTCTCCCTGATCTATGGATCAGAGGCCATACTCCACATTGAGATCAAGCTCCCATCCTTGAGAATATGATTGTAGAATCTCATCACAGATGAAGAATATCGGGTGTCAAGGTTGAATAAGCTGGAACTACTAGATGAGCGGCACATGGATGCCTTAAACCATTTGCAAGTCTATCAAAATCACCTCAAGAGAAGTTACAACAAGAAGATCAGGAGTTCGATCTTCCAAGTTGGAGAGCTTGTGTTGAAGGAGAATCAAAAGAATGTTCCAAATCTGAATAGCAAGGGAAAGTTTGAACCAATTGGTTGGGACCCTTCGTCATCATAGCAAGCTACAAGTCAGGGGCATATCAATTATCAACACCAGAAGGAAAACCTCTACAAGAACCCATGAATAGCTCCCATCTCAAAAAGTTTTATGCCTAATCTTCTAAGGTATAAAACCAAAAATATAAACAAATCAAAAAACATTAAAATACTAAAAAATCAGAAAAAAGGATTAAAAACAGTAAAGAGAAAAATCATCCTATAGTGAAAACCACTTCAGTGGCGCTTTAGGCAAGTACCTTGGTCAAAACCTAGAACAAATGCCTTATGTAAATAAGCACTTTCCATCCACCAGGATCTCCATGGTTTGTTCTGCATCATTCATCCATCATGCTTGCATCATCCATTGCATTTCATATCTCCATCCATCACCCGTCTACGTCTGCATCATAGCTTGGTCTTGTGTTCGTGTCATGATCCCTCCTAGTACTACTCGGCCCATTCTTAAGGTCAACTTTTCTTGCCTATATCGGAGTAGTCTATTGCATCACACTGGGGGCATGTTCTCATCGGGTCAGATTCATGTATATTCTTGAAGTCTTCTCTAAATCAAAAAATCCAAAAAACATCAAAACATCCAAAAATCCAAAAATATTAGAAAATTGGAAAATCCAAAAATAGGTCAAAAGGTCAGTCAGAAAAAGTCAAAAATAGAGTTGTCTTGTCGAACTATGGGTCTCTGAGCTCTGAACATAGGCAAGGTTGATCTTGGATCATCCCCCGAGACACTTAGGTCAGTCCTTTATGGGTCTTTCATAATACATTGGCAATCCATTTGTTCATATCTCATCAATAATCAAGTTTATGTTAGTTGAACTACGTGGTCTCTGCGTGTATAACATAGGCAATTCCAATCTTTTGATCAGCACTTGAGGCCCCTAGGATAGGTTAGTATTTTGGTCAAAATATCAGAAAACCCAAAACATTTAAAAATTGGAAAATCAAAACATTTGCAAAACATCTTGAAAATACCAAAAAATAGCCTCAAAACATTTCAAAACACCAAAAAACATCCAAATATTTGAAAAAAAATCCATCCATCCCATCTTTCTTTCACCCGCAATAAACATCTTCTCATAATAAATCATCGTCATCCCCAATCTTTGGTGAAATAGTCAGAAACAAGTTTGGCAGTTTAAAAGTGAAAACTTAAGCGTCAAAGTCTCAAGTCTAGGTCAGTAAGTAAACAAGTTGGTCAACTCTTGGTATTAATAGCTCATCATCCAATCAATCCCAAAATCATCTAATAACATCATGTCCTAGGATGCATCCTTCCTACAATGGACATCAACATCAAGCATCACCGTAGTTTAGTCTTGGCTAGCGGTATGAAGAACATTAGCTTGTTTGTTTACTTGATCTTATTCTTTTAACTTGTTGCCCTCATTTCGATGACCTCTTGATGATGTCCAAAAAAAATGGATTTAGAGAGAAAGGAATGGGGTAATGATCATTATCTTTTTATTTGTTGTGCTTGTTGGATGCTCTTGTAATATAACCTTGTTCATGCCTACTTTGTTTGGTATGTAGAGAGGGTGTTTTAGGTGTCTTGTTGACCACATAAGAAGGTTTTCCTTTCTATGTTTTGGTTCGAGATGTTTGGAATATCTAAACTACATTCTAAACAAGGTTTTGTATTTCACGTGTGAATAGGAGTACTCCTATCTGATTTTCGAGTCAAAGTCCATCACACTAAGTGCAACGCCATCCTGGTCCTTTATATCTTGATGCATCATGTCTATGTGTATTATCAAACATAAGGTAAGTATCCCTTTTAAAATCCCAATTCCTGAAAAGCAAATCATCATCATCATCATCATCATCATCATCATCATCATCATCTCTAATAATGTAGGCTTGTTGGATCTTTTTTCTTTTTTCTTTCCGTGCTAACATGGTACCATGACAGTTAATCAAAAGCATCACTAATACATCCATCCTGTATCCACAAACTGTTAGCATAATGCATATCATATCATATGGGAAACATTGATCATCTCACATACATTGCACTACATCATTAATATAGATTGGTTATTCTAAGCATCTCATAAACCATACATTTGCATCCATTACATAATCATGAAAATATTACATATAAACATCGTATCATGTGCATCATCACATAGGCATCATCATAAAAGCATCATCACATCATACATGAAAAAGATACTAAAAAAGAAAAGGAATATGCCATAGCATCTCATACACCTCATGATCATCATCCATTAGGTGCATAATATAAATTTGTTAATCTAAGCATTTTTAAGCATTTTAAGGCATTTTCTTATCATAACATTTGCATCCACATCATCATAAAAAATGCATAGAAAGCTATTGAAAAGGAAATTCATCCATCCATCCATGAGCATAATCATACATACATCATATAGAATCATACAACGCATCTCATCACATAAAATAAAGTTGCATCGTATCATCGCATATAGAAAAGTAAATACATTCATCCATCATGCATAAATAAAATAGGACACATCACATATATCAACTCATATCATGTATATCATCAATAATGTAACTATCATGGTACAAAATCAGGATCCAATGTGTATGAATCAATCAATGTATACAAACACCCATGGGGCTATCAAAAACGAAGCTCGTGGATTGCAAAAAAGAATGGTGTCGCTGATCAAAAATGTGAGCTAGCCCTGATGGCTACTCCCCTCCCCTAGCTATCTCTCGGGCTAGTCCTACCTCTGCCCTATCTGCTGTGAGAAATCTGGTACCCGAGCCGCTTGAGGCACTGCTTGATGATAATGAACCCAATAATACTCGACCTCTCTCACTGCATCCTAGTACATGTGTACCGGGATTGTCCTGCCCTGAGCTGTGATTTCCATGCTCTCTAGTTGTTGGTGTTGGCCCATCTCTTGTGCTAACTATAGCTATGTATCCTATCTTTGTTGCATATCCTGATCTCGCTCTACTCGGGCCTAATCTCTCTCGGTCATCAATGTAGCAACTTGTGCCTGAAGCTACTAAATCAATGCATCCCTTTGATTTGGCTGAGGTGGTGGTGGCAGTGGTGGTTGTTGTTGGTCCCTAGGGGAATCTCTCTGTTGATGCTTGTGCCCCCGTCTCTCTAGCCTCTCTGGTCTGGAGATGGTATGCCTCCTCCTCTGCCTCTGTCTCTATCTCCTCCTCTTCCTCACCCTCGCCCCCTCCTTGTTGTCTGGCCTCGAGGTCGCTTCTACAGTAAAACTATCCTAGGCATTGTCAATCTAACGGGTGGCCTGAACAAATCAATATATGCTCATGTAGTCTCAGGATCTTCCTACCCCTGATCATATGGCCATGACCTAGCAACCAGCTATCTAAAACTGTCAACTATATCCTCTGGTGGGATCGGCCCACCCCATGTGGTCTCCTTTTTGGTGCGAGCAAAAATGGCAACATACCCATCATCTGGTCGATCCAAAATATCATTGAACTACCTCGCTACCCAATCTGGTAGGTAGCATTCAATCATCATGTGCTCTTTGCCCTGCATTAGTCTATCCTACCTCACATAAAAGACCTATTATACATCATTGTACCATGTGGGAATCCCGAGCCAAGGCCTCCATCTGAATGTGGTCATCTCGTCAATCACCCTCCTCCAGTGAGGGATGACAGCCTGTCCCGTGTGGGTAAAAGTCAGACCACCCCTGTATCTCCAGCCTACTAGATCATCCAGCTCCACATCAACCACTATAACCTGTGGGTGAAGCACGACAATGTGCTCCCAGGCCCAGATGTGTAGAAGTGTAACTCCAGCACCAATGACCCTGCTGACGCAGTAGGCAAACACGTGCAAATCATGATAGAGTGAGGCCAACGTCATTGGTCCCCATGCAAAGCACTCCCTCCTGTGGAGCATCTGCTCCCAAGCTAGACCCCATCCCGAATTAAAATATTGGCCCCGTTGATTTGGTGCTACAAGTCCTGAGATGATGGTTGCAACAATTAGTTGGAAGGTGGACACCTAGCCTCTGTAACGCTCAAGCTCAATCTGGCCCTCAACAAAGATAATATCATCAAGCCCCATAATCTTGTAGCAGGCATCGTTCTGGGTGTCCATGTCATAAATAACCCACTCTCAGTGGATGGGAAATCAAAGAATCCGCCAGACGTCCTCCAGTGTGACGGTCGCCTCTCCTATAGGGAAGTGAAACGATGATGTCTCATTGTGCCATCTCTCTGCCAGCGCGGTCATCATGCCCAAGTGTGTCTTGATGGAGGGTACGTATGCGACGTACCATAGCCTTATCGCTCTAAGGTGCTCCTGAAGCAACTTGTGTAATCCAGACAGTCTGTTGAGAATCGAGGACTGGTGCTCACGTGAATGTATAGGCTTTGTGTCCTCCTGCACCAGTAAAGCCACACTG
This sequence comes from Sequoia sempervirens, assembly GCA_007258455.2. Taxonomy (NCBI): domain Eukaryota; kingdom Viridiplantae; phylum Streptophyta; class Pinopsida; order Cupressales; family Cupressaceae; genus Sequoia; species Sequoia sempervirens. The sequence continues at coordinate 100,346 of VDFB02217768.1, forward strand.
TCAAGTTTTATAAAAAAAATAGGATTATGTTTGAAGCTTTTGTGACTAAAATAGCAAAGGCATCGTTGTTTGGAAGCTCCAAACTATGCCGTTGGAACCCTCTAAACTGTAAACTCCGCCATGACATCACAATTTGACCGCGAACCCTTTTGTTCAAAACCCTAATCTCCAAACTAGCCCACGGCAGCGCTATTTGCATATGCAGTGCGCTTTGGAGTTTGACCCAATAGTGGCACCATCTAAGGTCACACGGTGCCGATTCTAAGATTTCAATGGTGCCAAATTACGTCGCTTGACTAGTTTTATAGTCTAATCCTATTAAATGTGCACGAAGATCAAAAAACAAGTTGGGTTAGGGTAACATACCGGTGGTCCTACACCTGAAAATCATTGGTAGACTTGCACTCGCTCGGAGATGTGTCAGGAAGCACTCGTTGCGCCATCTCACACAAAGGTTAGAGCTCAAAAGCAAGGAATTTCTAAAGGCTAACTGTGCAAATGAATTGAAAGTGACCCCTCGAGGGCTATTTAAGCATGAAAATTCAGATTTTTTGACCCTGTTTAGCCGTCAACCTAGGGTTTTGTGCCCCCGATCCTGTTTTTTCTCAACCGATACTCATTTTGCATCGTTTTTTCGTGTTTTAGCATGTTTTTGGTATCTTGGAACCTTTTTGGACCTGTCAAGCAGCTTGTCCTCTTTTTTTGCGAGATCACCCAAAAATCCAAATTTTCATCTGATCTCTCAAGGGGGCAGTATACCAGCATAATTCTTTCGCTGGGGCAGCACTGGGGCATCCGAAAAATTTAAAAAAAAATGAATTTTGATCTCGGCATGTTTATTCTTTAAACCAGTGCAGCAGGTACATTGCTTCAAAGAGGGGGAAAATGTAGACACGTAAAATATACTGATTGATCCTACACACCTGATCTTGATTTACTAAACACCAGTTCGTCTTGAATCATCTCCTTTACTAACCATTTAATCAAATAATTTTTATTTAATTAAATTCATCATATTTCATCTTTTAATTAAGTAAATCAATTTTATCTAATTAAATCATCATCTACTATTAATTAAATAAATCATTTTGTTTAATTAATCATATAGTCCCTCTTTTAATTAAATAATTCATTTTATTTAATTAAGCTCTAAAGTCATCTCCTTTAAATTAAATAAATTAATCTTTATTTGATTTAAATCTAACACCATCCTCTTTAATTAAATAAATCAAACTTTATTTAATTAAGTCTCATATTCATTATTCCTCTCATTTTGGTTTAAATAAATCCAAAAATCTAAATCACAATGTCAAATCAGCTAATTTCCATTAAAATTAATCAAATCAGGATTAATAGTAACACTAATCACTCAAATCCTCTAGATTTTTCAACTTGCACAAGTAAATCAATTTAATTGATTTATAAATTCTTCTATTTTATTCAAAAAAGGCATCAAAGATGGAATATTCCTCAAATTTGAAATCTCCCCCCAAAAGGACTTGTCCATCCAACAAGGCATTAAAGGCCTCTTACATGTCCTTTTCCTGAGCCAAGTGGCATTTAATTCATCTTCCATCTCCCTCCAACATGTCACTTCTCCAATTTTGAATTTCCACCTAATAGCATTAATTTGCACATTCATCAAAATGTGCTCCACCTCTATCCACTCACATGTTAACAAGTGGCATTGTGCTATTGGTTGGTCTTTTATCCCACATTCATCCATTTTGCTTAGTCTTCCATCATTCTCTTCTATAAATAGAAGGCTCTTTTACTAATCGAGGATCCACAATCTTAGGCACAATCTTAGGCATTTGATCCACAACTTCATGCAACATCATTATCTTCATGTTTTGAGCAAAGTTCATCCATTGTCATCCATTTTCAGAGTTTTCTCATCATTTCATGGCTAGGTTATGGCAAATTTTCATCAAGGATCAATCAATCATCATCAAGCTTATCAAGGAATTGGGAAAGGGCTTCTTTCAACATCAAAGAAGCACCAATTCCCCCATGGGATGTTGGTTTGAGCATTAGAATAAGATTTAGATTGCTTTCATTTGTGTTCTTTACTTTATTTCTTGTTCTTCATGTTTCAAATGAATCTTATGGGGAATGATGGTTTTGATTTGCATAGTTGACTAATATTGTGTTTGTTGTTTATGTTTGTGTAGGTCTAGATCCACCCTTCACAGTTTGAAACACTCACCAAAAATGTGGTACCAAAAGTTTGATGCCTTTATATTGAAGTTGGGTTTTGTTAGAAGTGAGGACGATCATTGTGTTTATATTAAGGTTATTGATGATCAGGTACTAATCATTATCTTTCATGTTGATGACATGTTTATGAGTAACAATGAGGTGATGATCAAGGAGCTCAAGACTCATCTTTCTTGCACATTTAATATGAAGGATTTGGAGGCTGAAAAATATATTATTAGGATGGAAATTAGTAAAGATCAGGTTCATAAGGAGCTTTGGTTAAGTTAGAATAAATATGTTGATACCATTTTATAGAGGTTTAATATGCATGACTATAAACCACTAAATATTTCATTTCCAGTTGGTACTAATTTGAGTTTAGATATGTTTCCTAATTTTGATGATTGCAATGAAGAGATGTCTATCGTTCCTTATGCTAGTGCCATTGGTAGTTTGATGTATGCAATGGTTTATACTAGACCCTGGATATTGCCCAAGTAGTGAGAGTTTTGAGCAAGTTTATGTCTAACCCTAGTAGAGAGCATTGGAATTCTATTAAGAGGGCGTTTAGATATTTGTGTGGTACTTCAGATTACTATTTGGTTTATCATGGTACTGATGATGTGGATAAGTCATTCCAGACATACAAGGTTTTTTTGACATAGATTGGGTAGGTGACTTGGATAGTCGAAGGTCCACTAGTGGCTATGTTTTTACTTTATTTGGAGGTACAGTGAATTGGATGAGTAAGAGGAAGCCTACAGTTGCATTGTTCACCGCCAAAGTAGAGTATATGGCTGCTACACATGCCTCTAAAGAGGTGATTTGGTCACAGATACTTGGTAATGTAATTAGTTTTGATTGGAGGTTAGTGAGGATTGGATGTGACAGTTAGAGTGCCATATGTTTAGCCAAAATCCTATGTATCATGCTCATACTAAGCATGTTGATGTTAAGAATCACTTTGTGTGAGAATGGCAGAGAATGGTAAGGTTTTGATTGAGAAGGTTGACACTTTGGATAATGTTGCAGATTCTCTCACAAAACCAGTGACCACAGATAAGTTCTCTTGGTGCAAGAAGGTCATGGGCCTTGATCATTGTACTTGATTATATGCTTTATTTGTATCTCATGGATGTAATTGCAATGAATAATGTCAAGTGGGAGAATGTTAGGAAAGGTGGCATTATAATTGCTATCCTAAGTTGAATTATGTGCCTTTGTGTTCTTTGGAAAGTGTTCTAATGGACATTAGGGAAAAAATATTTATTATTGATTTTCTTATGACAAATTATAATTGCATTCAAAGAGGTGGACCCATTACAAAGACGGTTAAAGAGAATTCTAGAAGAATATTCCTCTTGGGAATCCAACTTTGTGAGTGGGGACCACTTTGGTGTGCATGTCCTTGCATGTTATTTGCATGTTGTTTCATGGTTGGGAACCCAAGTTTTGATGTTGGTGCATGTTCTTGCATGAAGTTGTTAGAGTCATTAGAGATTTATGCAGCACTCAAGATTGACCAATTCTGATTGGATGTGGGTTAGGCGCCCATGTTGTTAGTTGTTTTTTAAGAACCAATTTGATCTTCAAAATTTCCTATGGAATTGCCAATTCCAATCCTTAGCAACCCAAAGGGATTCGCCAACGAACGGGTGAAAGCAACAATTCTTACCTCCTACACTTTGAGCTCTTCAAAACCCATGGTCCCATAATGTATTTTAAAGACCTCTACACCCAATATCTAAATACATTGCAAATAAAAGATAATTCTCATATAATAACTCAACAAACAAAATGTATCTAAGAAGTTGGATACTCCTTAACAACACTCTACATTCAGAGCATGAGAATGGTGAAACTTAACACAAAATAATAACAATTGTAACTCATTGTAAAGTTTGTTTATAAAATTGATTTGTTGTTGAATTGACCAAGAAAATGTATAATGAATATTCACCTAGATCAGTGCCTCATCCCAAGCACGGAGTCGGTCCTAAAACTTATACAATCTGATAATGTAATTTAACACATAGCATCATTTAAGCTTTGAAGATACTGCATTACAACATTTCAACATTATATTCTCAACCACCACTTCTTACTAATATCCTAGCACTTAATTGACATAAGCCTATAGCTTCACTCAAGCATTTACATTAATTCTTTGAATTAAAAAGCAAGAACAAAACCATACATCCACTGGAAATCAATGGAGACAAATAAGATAACCCTTGATTATATTATTCATAATTCACAAACCAAGTACATAGGAGAGAAAATTATTTTGAATTTGCATCATTTTGTATTATATTGCCAGTATTTCTATCAAAATTACATATACATTAGCAGACTCGAACCTAAGACAAAAATCAAATATGCTCAGTATTCTCTTTACAGTTTTCTCTGTGATCAATTAAAAAACAACGAACCTCGTACTTATGGCCTTGAATTCCTTCTTATAGAAATGAAGGAGAAAACAAGCCTCAAGCCAAAGAGTACACATGTCACTATTCGATTGGACCATTACAAAACATATTCCCTTTGCAGTTATATTTGCATCCTCAAATGGAGGGAAAGCACAAAAGACAAAAAAACCCTTTACACTCGTTGAAGAAGATATACTCACTTTCAAAAGGCATCATTCATCGTTGCAGCGACATCCAACACCTCTCCTTCACGTCGGTCATCAAAAACAAAAACACTGAATCGGGACACAACCTCTACAATGGTTCATCATCTTCAGAATCAGAGTGTGCATGTCCCCTTAGTGCTTTTGTTGAAACTAGAGAATTTGTCTCACCATCATCAGAGTCTTCTAGACCCACAAGTGTAAGGAGGTATTGGGCATACTCTAGATCATCTTCAGCCTCATCTTCCATGGTAGCATCAGGTTCCTCCATATAAGAATCATAATCCTTGTGGTCCTTATCCTTCTTCATTTTCTCTTTAGACTCGATCAATTTCCCAGATTTAGTTCCCCGCCTTTTCTTACTTTGTTTCTTCATGAACACACCACTAGACTTGTACCAATCACAAATGACAACTCTAATTCTCAAGTTGTAAGCCTTCTTAGCTTCACCCTCCATGAAAATGGAAAAATATTTCTTAACTGACTCTGGCTTTGCAGACTTTTTAGACATGTCTGGCTTAATTATGGGTGTGTCATCCTGGGTTTTAGGCTTCTTAACCCTTTTTTGCTTAGGTTTCCTCTCTAGGTTAACTCATTTCCTCAGTATAAGAAGCCTAGGGTTTATGAACCTTCACTTACAAAAGAATCCTACTGGCTTATACTCTAAGAAATAGATTTGCAGAGCAAGAATTTTTCCAGACCACACACAGTCCCTACCAACCCGACAGAGTTTATAACCAATCAAACCCCTGCAAACCCTAAGTACCTAAGGCCCACATAACTTCCAACAATTACCCACACCAACAAACTTATGAACACTTCACACATTAAATTAGATACTTGCTTACCGAGGAATAATTTTCTTCAATGTCTCTGCAATTGTTCGACTGAGCTCTTCACACTTCCTCTTCAAGATCTGGACCAATTTCTCAGCTCCCGACGATTGCAATTGTGAAATAAAATGGTTTCCAACTCCCTTTATGGTGAATGACTACAATATGTTCACCATTAATGCTCAAAATAAACCTCGTGCAAGAGAACTGACTATCAACCACACTAGTTTTAAAATCGACTGTTGATCACACGATGAGATGGATCAACAAACAATTCAAATTGAAACAACAATTTTAAAAAAGATGACTATAGACAGCCATTTGCATTTACCCAATCAGAATAACTCATGTAGAAAATAATTCCAACCTATCCACGGGCTCCACTATCCATCAAGCATTGAAGAGAACCTGTCGTATCAAGTTTCTCGTTTCCCCGTGAAAATTAGCATGCTTGCAACTTTTGGCAATGGGGAGATGGGGAAAGGCTGAGATTATATCTCACACCTTCAACATGTGTGTGTCCTAGCGTTAGATCACTTGCTCGTGCATACAACTTTCTAACACATCCGACGGTCGAGATCACAATATATTTCCTATATTTAAGACACATGTAGAAGAAATCCTTTTTGTAGCTCATTATTTATTGTCCATACCCCTACGGAAAATATTTCATCAATACTTTATCTTTTCTAATGTTAATTCTACCCTTCAGATTGCACCATGTGGCACTCGACCAGTTCCTCGCTGAGAGACCAGAGGCAAAGGCGGACCCCCCACAGGATGGCGGGGAGTGGTCAAGATTGATCCATTGTCAACTACCATCAACCATTGATCTCCACATACAAGGTGTTCACATTCTTCAAAACCTAGTGGGTCCCTCTGACAAAGGGATAGATGTCTCCCACCCACTAGCCCGTGTCATTATTTAATTACAAAATAAAATCAAATGGGGTGGCAGGGAACACTCTAGATGAAGACACGTCATTCGATACCCGTTGTTGATTTCATTAACCCTCCACCTACTAACCTTTCAAAGATGTTAGGCCCGCCAATGCAGAAGGCACGTGGCACTCGCTCATCATCCCACCGAATTATTTTAATATAAAATGAAATGGGACGGGGGTGCGGGGAGAAGCTATGATTTAATCTTGGTAATCCAACTATCCTCATAACACTAGAAATCTACACATGGCAATAGTTAGTTCTAAAAAGGGGCCACCACTAGGCATACGACAGATGAGGACATAAGGACCAAGGCCAAATCCTTAGGGAAAAGATGGAAAAAATTAAAACCCAAACCAGGACCCAACATTTCGATGAACTTCAACCCACATTAATATAAAGCATTATTTTTAATAAAGCAATGGGCAATGGCTAGGATGGCTAGGACTCAGGGGGCCAGTAATGAAACAGATTCAGAGGCATAAGATGTGACTTAAACGACCGACAATCGGTGACAAGAGTTCAATGACAAATAATAACATTTGCAAAAGGACTCAAACCTAAGGGTTTTTTAGAAAGGGTTTTAGCAATACAAACCCTAAGGCATGATAATAGACAAAACCCTAATCCCACAGTCAAAGAGAGCCAAATTTTGTAAAATTTTCAAGGGGAACACAAAACATTTTAGGGGTTCCACCACATGTGAAGGACATGCGATAATTTAATATTTTATTCCATGTTTATTGGTTTTCCACTAAGGGGGTCTGGGTTTTTCCAGGTGGTTTTGCTTGTTTTGGGATACAATTTATGGTATTCTCTCTAAAAAACTTCTATATATTGGAGCCTTGAGATGGCAGTTTGGTAAGAGTTTGTTTGAAGGTTGTCAGAGTGATGAAGTGCTACTGGATTACAAAGAGGATTGTTGTATTGATGTACTTCCTTGAAGATTAATACAAACATCGGATCTCTTTGGGTGTAGAGTTTTTTTCCCGCAAGGGTTTCTCCACGTATATCTTGAGTCACTTGTGTTTGATGACTTGTGGTACCATTGCAGATTTTCTTTCATTGTTATAATTTTCAATCACATAATCTTTCTATGGTAATCTTGAATATATAATTTCAAATTTGCAACCACTTTAATAAGTTCATATTTCTGCAAGTTATACCTTGATTTTCCAATAGTGGTGGAACCCATATGGCTATACCACGGTCCTACATAAATTAAGGATAAACATTAAAGGTAATCATCTTCACATTAATTGTCCCCTACAACACAATTACATTTATGAGGCCAACTATGAGTAGAACTAAACTCGCAAGGATGTCTTATTTTCTAATGAATGTTCTAAGTTTTCTCATACCATCCCCAAACCCTTTCAAGCATCAAATAAGTATTTTGTCGTCCAAAAGAAACCCTTTTACAATGGTTTGATAATGAAACATGATAATTAAGATGATGATGATGATATTTAATAAGTAGATTGTAGTTCAAAAGCATCCCTTTTACAATGGTTTCATTTTATCCATTACCATCACATTATCTTATTACTCCCATCCCCTATCCTATTACCACTTTTCATCATTCCCATCCAACCCATCATATTTTTAGTTGATCATATTGAAATTTAGATAACATACCATCTTTGATCTTCATGCATGTTTTTTATGGACATATCCTCCTAATCCCTACACGTCACAAACTTTATACCCAACATACCAGGATATCACATAATCAACATCCCTTGTACATATTATATACATTATAAATAGTGGCATCCCATCCATTGCCATCCAATCCCATCATTATTTATACTTGTCCATAGGTCCCATGCTTGTATTTTACCTTTCCATCAAGAAATCCTCACAACTTGATACTTAAACATGATCCAATAGTCTTTTTGGTTTCATGTACCTTGGTCACTTTATGCATCCTAAGTACTATAAATCCATCCTTTGTCTTCGTTGTGTATATTGTTCCTCAAATTAAGCAACATCTACCCCTACATAATCTTTTGACAAAAGGTAATCAAGGTGTATGTCACTTTTATGGTTGCTTTTGCTTTTTTTAATCTTTCTTTTAACTTCTTATTTTACCTTCTTAGGGTTACCACAATCATTCATATCATGGTATGCTTTGGCTAGTAAAACAAAGTGAAAGTTCTTAACTTTCATTTGTCACACTTGCATGGTTGTCTCGTGTTGTACCCACTAAGGCCCATTGAGACCTTGTGTTACATTGGGAAATTCCTTATGTTTGTGGTTTTCTAGCATCATATCCACCAAGGTCCCTTGCGACATTGTGAGATGTTGGATTAACCATTTATTTGTTGATTCGGTCTTATGCATGCAATACGAAGTCACCCTCATTCCTTAGACCTTGGTGCATAGTATCTCATGCTATATCAAATTAAGTGATCACTAAATTTTAATTTAGTTATTGCATTCAAATTCCCCCACCTTATCCCATCCCCTATTCACTTATCTTATTCATCATCTTGTCCTTAATTTTTGATATCATGTGCATTTGGCTATCATCCATATTTTGTCTTCTTCTATCTTCCATCTATCACTTATCCCACTCTTTTGTTTGATGTACCATGGCATGCCATCTATCATCCATCATCATCATTGTATTAATCCATTAGGTTCATTGCAGGTTAATATAATTCTTTTATTTTAAGCATCTCGTGTCACTATCATTTCATTATTAGCCATCATCATCATTGCATTTATCCATTAGGTTCATTTTAGGTTAACATATATTTTTTAGTCTAAAATATTCCATCGTAATCATTTCATTATCATCCATCATCATCCTCATTGCATTAATCCATTAGGTTCATTTTATGTTAATATAGATCTGTTAGTTTAAGAATCTTTTGGCATTATCACTATATCATTTTAGGTTTGAATTGTAGACTAATCCACACATATACATCTATATAATCCATCATAATGAACATATAATCCATGGATCATGCATCCATAAACATCATCTTAATCATTCATATACAATATATATCCATCAATATACATAAACTCATACATACATCTATATAAGCATCAACATCATACATCATCATTCAAACAATAGAAATTAGAATAAACCATCACATGCATAATCATACATAGTATCATCATAAACATCCATAATCATCACATATATAATCCATATATCAAAAATAAAATAATGCCCATATTGAATGTTCATATCATTTGTATAAAGTATCATCAAATCATTTATATATCAATGCATTTTCATAAGTACATCAACTTTGTAGAGCATAATAAAAAATTTGCCCTAGGGCATATTACCAAAAATGTCTTTATCAATATGGATAGCTACTATTGCCTCCTGTTGACTTTTTTGGAGGTCTTGGCACTCCCCCTGTCCCTAGTGATGGTGGTGGTGGTCCCATATTTGTTGAAATCGATTTCAAAAATCTAGACCTACCCAAATGAGTGCTCTTTTCAAAGCTCAACACTTTTTGACACACTAGTGCCACATGCACATATAGATCGTGTTAATACTAGGCCTCTCATGAAGCCTATGCCACCTCCACTACCATCTATGATACCTCGCATCCACCTATCATCCCCATAGTTGTATATCTCATTCATCTCTCAATATCACCACATCTTCCTCTACCCTCTGCAATCATGCATCCAACCCCTCTCTCTCCAGCTAACAAGTGTCTCATGTCAAGATGAGGTTGTCCTTCTCTAGCTATAGGTATCCCTCTCAACCTGAATGATGTCCCTCTCGACCTACTAGGTGTCCTTCTTTCCTTAAATTTGGTCTCTCTACTCTCAAGGCATTTTCCTTGCTTAGTGCTTTCGCTAACCACGCCTCCCAGTCTCCCCTATCGCCTCTTGGTTTTCCTCCATATGGTGGTGCCCATAGTTGCATTTGTGCCTCTATCTCCCATTTCCCTCCAATCCCCCTCTTGCATATTCCCTAGCGATCCTTGAACACCAAAATCCTCCTCCATGTCATCCAAACTTTGAGCTTGATGGTCCAAAATTGTTGATACTACCACTTTCGCTACTGCTTTCCTCCACCTCAACCTCCACTATCTCCTCCTCTGCCTCCTCCTCCCCATCTCTCCCTCTCCCTCTCCTTCTATCACCTCCTTGTGTCAATTCTCTCCCCCTCGGATCTCGTTCCTTCCTCCTCACCTCTTGTATTGATCATGCACCCTTTTCCTGGTGGCATGAAGTACAGAGGTCGATGTCCTCTTTTCCATGCTCTATATGTGATTGTGGTCCCCAGATCATCTACTCTTGCATGAGGATTCCATATCACCTCTTCCAACTCCCTCCAAGCCTATGTCACCTCTTGTTTGTCCACCTATGGACCCCAAACTCCCACCTCCCTCACAACCCATGTGAACACATGTGGACCTACCACCACATCTTGAACAATCTTGAACTGCTTATCACCTTGTTTGGTTTGTACCTCTCAATCAAGTAGTCATATCGATTGATTATGTAGCATGGTGTTAGCAAGTATGGTTGCATCCTCACATCCTCCTACATCCCTCATCTTCCTGATATGGTCACCATGTAATATCACTTGGTTGCAACTTATCCAAAAGTCTCCACCAATAATCTATCCCACCTACCTCTTTGTAATGTAGGACTATGCCCTAGCTATACACATATGACTCCTCAACATCTTGTATCACATGATCCCCCACTGGTCGACACACCACAATACCACAATGTGCACTCCCATGCCAAAACTTGTTATAGGGTCATGTGCCTTATGCTTGCTCTACATTTATAACACACCATATGCATGTCTTTGTACATATGTCCCAGCATGTAGGCCCCTACACAAATCTCCTATTGTGCTCTAACATACCTACCACACATTCTATCAATCCCAACAAGATATGTATCTCACTCTTATTAGGAAGCAGTATGTGGCTAACAAGAGCTACTATAACTAGTGCCACATTCAATAGCAATCCTTTGCAACCATCCATTTCAATTTTTCGTCCTATGTATGGGATATCTCTCTCAAACAGTTGTCAGTAGTACATCTACCCCTTTGCTCACGGTATACACTAGGCATGTCCTAATCGACAACCTCAAGATCCTCCACACGTCCTCTAAGGTCACTATAATCTCCACATTAGGGAGATGGAACATGCTAGTCTCTGATCTCCACCTCTTTGCGAGCACATTCAACATCACCCTATGTGATCGAATGGTCAACATCTAAGCCACATAGTATAGTTCGCAGGCCTATACTAGATCCCAATTGGCATTGTGAAATCCCTCCACTAATCTCAACACTAACGATCTCCACCCTTGTGTCGTCATAGGACTCAATCACACTTGCACATTGCAACCATCCATTAACCTATCATGTTCATTCAAAACCAAAAATCATATCCTCCCTTAGCCATTTTCCCTTTTTTCTCCCTAGACGAATTCATTGAACCACAGAGCATATTTATTGATCTCCTTGTAGATCCACCATTTTAGTGAATCCACCCATTTTTTTATCTACCCATTAAAAATTGATAAATTCACCCCTTTTCCTACCCACATGCACTACTTTTTGGAAAATTCGCTCTTATTTTGATAAATTTGGTAATTCCCCTACACAATTGTCGAATCATAATTGACAAATGCATCCCACATGATTTTAACCTCATTTAATGGCATAAACTACCCCGAAAAGTAATTTTTGAACTACATACCGATGCACTCACTCGCTATGATCACCCATATAACCTCACTTAGTCCATGTGATGCTTCACAATTGATAGATTCATCACCCTTCGTCTACTACTCTTTGCTCCTCTCCTCCAAATCACTATTGCTTAGAGTAAAAATGAATAAATTTTACACACCTAATCCTATTTATTCACCCCTAATCACCCTTCCTCCCACCATTTCTTCATCCTAACTCCATTTTTTTGTTTCTTTCTTCTCCATCCTTGTTTTTCCCTTTTTCATTTTTTTCACCATCTTCTTCTTTCAAGAGGCCATATGATCCCCTTTTTTCCCACCTACCCTCTTGAGGGGGCATCACCATCCTAATAACTTTTTTTCACCCTTTTCATTAGGGCATCTATTTCACTCTATTTTTATTCCCAAAACCTATATTTTCTTTTTCTTTTTTAGTGTCATTTCAAAGAGGGGAAAAATGTAGATACCTAAATTTAGTCATTCACATTTGACCAATTCACCCCAAGTTTTCCTATTCCTAACCTATTTATTGATTAAATAATATTTTAATTATTTATTTAATATTATCGCCATATTGATCCTTATCTAGAAATCATTCTTCCATTTCCCCTAAGCTTCTAAACTATGGTAAATAACTACTTCCTATGTTATTTTCATATTCTAATGTTTATCCTTCTTTCAAAAAAATAAATAAATATTTTTATTTATTTAATTCCCCCTTTTAGCCATTATCCATAATCCTCTTCTAATCCAACATTATCCCTAATCTCCACCCAATCAAATCCACATGACTTAATCAATGATTAAGTGAGGATTTGACCACTCGAAATTCCCACAAAATCTACATATCATCCCAAGTACCCTCATGTAGTCCTCCAAGGTATGGGTCAACCTTAAATTCTCCAATTTTTAATTCTCCCATGTACCTTGAAGGCATGGGCTATCTTTATCTTTTCCATAAAAAAGAATTTAAAATTCCCTTTGTACTCCAAAGGCACAGTGATAACAAAACCCACCTTTAAAAGGAACTTTCCAAGGTACTTGGAGGTACCTATCTCAATCCCATACATCCACTAACTTTATGCAAGATCTCACCCCTTGATTCTCCATTAATCTTGTAGCCTCCACTCTCATCCCATCATCTCTTGCCACTTGTCACTCTCTCCTTGCTTGAGAGATCTCAAGCAATATTAACCATTGATCTCCCCAATTGATCCTATCCCTCCATCCATTCTATCAAAAATCTACTTTCTACCGTTAACCCAAGCCATTTCATCACAACCTTGAATGCAATGTTAAGTTGTTGAACTTGTGAGCATACATCAAATTATCAATTAGGAAAAATCATTTTACATGCAACTAAGAAGTCTAACATGGATTGTCTTGCACATTTTATATTTTAGATAGATTTCTTAATGCATAATTAAAGTGTGATCAATTTAATGTTTTAAGTTCTTCATTTTAGGCACAATTTACCTACACACGCTTTTCTTTTTACTTTTCATAGAAGATTCCTTTGTAATATCATCGCTATTATCATACACCTCATTATAATCTTCCTTTGAGTTATTCCTTTATTTGTCAACAAATGGTATAGATTATGATGTTGTAGATTGATCTATTGCACCATAGGTATTGTCAAAATATTGCATGTTTTTACATTTTGATGAGCATCATTTGCTACTTCCAAGAACCTACTATTGCTCAACAACTTTCACATATTGAAAATTGTAGAAAATGTTAGTGGTTAAAGTCACCATCAAAGACTCAACACTAACAATTTCAATATCATCTCTAACAATGAAACAAAATCAACAAAAGGAATAGCATGGATTTCTAGGGTCTAGGTGTATCACTACTCATTTGTAAAAATGAAACCAAAAAAATAAATAAACAAGAATTCTATATTCATAGAATAATAAAGAAATTATGAATCGCCTCTTGATAACTCACTAATCCATATAGCTAGTTCTTTATGGTTAACTAAAATCAAAAATCTAGGTAGGAAGCAATCATCGGGCATTGAAAAAATAAAATACAAGAGTCCAAGATAGAATCATTTGAAAGACAAAAATTAAAAATCAACTCAATATGAATCAAAAGCAAACCAAAATGTGTGAAAGAACAATTGATAATTTTAATTGTATATATATGATCAAATTTGGAAAAACCCACCAGATTGTAAAAGTGCAGAAAAAATATGGCAAATCTCACATTATTGTAAAATAATGGATGTAAATGTTTGGGTATTAAGACCATGATCCAAAGCATCAGTGATGATTTCAAGGTGATTATGGCCCCAACAATAAGCTAGAGCTATAATGGTAATGGTGAAACTAGTCCTCTTATAGGGTGGATTTTTTTATGGTATCGGGATATATGTCTATTAATTAAAACATGCCTCCTAAAGTTTGAGTGATTTCCAATAAAGACATGAAGTCTAACATGCTGAAAATATTCCAATGTAAATAATTCATAAATATTAGGGTGACAATTTAACAGACATTAAACCAATTTATCTTGAATCCCTAACATTTTAGGCACCTTGTTTCATTCTATTTATCAAAATAAAATTGGTTGATTCAAATTATCCACCAATTGGCTAAGTTTCAAAACTAAAAAAATTGTCACCAATGAGCTAAGACTCAAATGGTCACACATACTTTAGATCCAACTTTTTAGGTCATCCAACTCCCATTGATCTAGCTTCTTTGACCCATTTTACAAACCAAGGATTGTTGGGCAAGAGTTATGATGAAGTAAAAACCAACCCTCATTCACATACAACAATCTGAAAATTCAACTTAGAATTTGTTTAGATCAACACCAAAAATTTGCAAGGTCTCATGTTTCTCATTCAAAAACTCGTGAATTGATACAGCAAAGCATAATTGAAGTACATTATTTTGCAGCAACATGGGCTGATGAAAACCATTACAAAATTGAACTAAATTAGTTGTATAATGGCAAAGATCAAATGTAGAATGATCCCCTTCAAACTATCCTCTTTCACCCAATTCTAGCTCCTTCAACCTACAATCTTCATTAGAAATCACTGCTACAATCAAACCACAAAATCACCAATTTTCTTGCTATTGTAGCACACCTTCAAACCTACAACAAAAATGTCTTCATGGTCTCTTTCAACCTTCTTTCAGTTGAAACTCTTAAGCTCCCTTCACATTAACTTCACTAGCTTGTTGTCTCTCAAAATGTGGAGCTCACTAGCTCCCTAAAACATGGGCTTCTATGCAAATAGAAATCTACAACAATGGAGTATTCAAATCCTCTCTTCAATCCGGCAACATCTCCCCATCTCACCTACAAAAACTCCCAAAGCCATCTCCCCAAATGACAAGGCATCATAATATAGAAGTCTTAGAATGAGAGAACCACTATGGTTTTCCAAAACCACAAGAAAAACACCTCCTTGAAAAACCCACGCCTCATTTAGAGAAATAATCATAAAAATAATAAAATTACTCAATTCTCACATGACCTTCACATGGGTACCAAAACCATGGCCAATCAAATTTGGTCAATTCTTGCATCTTATTGATCTCTAACGGCCCTGACAGCTCCAAATACGAACATGCAGTGACATGCAAAGCTTGTGGCACAAACATGCAATGGCATGTAAGGCATGGAATTGAACATGCAAGCACATGCACCCTATTAGCTCTCAAAAACGCAGGTTTGAACCACAAGAGGTTGTCAAGCTCTCACAACATTTCAGGGTAACAGACAAGGCCAAATGATTTGAACCTTCTTCTCTTTAGGTGCTGCTAGACCTAGGCGGGTATACCTATTTGTATAAAGCAGACTTGACCTCTGTTCATTTCCTAAAGCAATTTACCCACACTGGCAAATAAGAGTGGATAAATGAGTTTTATTCTGATATAAATTGTATAAGCAATATCAAGGCTAAAATCTAATGTGTTCATATGAAAAAATGAATGAAACTAAATAGTGGAATGGTAGAGACTAGTGCCTTATTGGGTGTTCAGAGTCAAATGAAAATATGAAATGAGTAACTTCTTTCTGGCAGATACTCAAATTGTTTGGCATACAATTTTAAGTTTATAACTGGTATAAACATGTAAGAATGTGATTACTGAGTTCTTCTTAATGATCCAAATGAGATTCCCTAATTACTATGATTGACTAAAAGGATTTAATCTCTCCTTGAAAGAACCAATTAATATAACCATACAGATACAACAAGTGTGCATTGATAAACTGAAAAATATCCTTGATATATCAGTTTAAACAATTAGAAAACATCAACCTTGGAGACAACTTCAACAATACTTTCAATTAACACAACAAACAATTGATACCAGAAAAATGTCACCACATCAAATGAATTCAATTGAAATCTCCATTGTTTCAAACATGCATCATAGTCTCAAAAATGTAAACATTTTGTATCCTATTGTATTTTTTACTCGCTTTTTGCTCTCTCTCGCTGTAAAAAATGAGTATTTATATATTGGCCATATGAAAGGTCACGTCCATTCGTATTCAAATCCGCGGCGATCCATTTGTTCGGGCCTTTTCCATGTTCATTATACACCCACTGAGACGTCATGTAGTTCCGCCGACGCCTTTAGTTTCTTCGACTACCACAAACTATATATCGCTTTGATGTCCTGCAGTCTCATCGATGTTCTGAGTCTCCCCGACGTTTTATCCCTTCGGTCTTAAGAATATCGCAGTAACTCTCGCCGATGCAAACCTATCGCTGTAACATTGTGAGTCGGGCAGATGCTCCACAGATTACTTCATGTCTTGTTGAGAAATTTCCTTCAATTTATTTTTTGATCGCCGAGACATAACAATTCCCCTACCAATGGAAGTACACTCGGTATGACCTTTCATATCTCTCTCCGACGAAGCCTATCTCGCCGAATCCATTATGTCCAAATATACCACCAAGTCTTTTACCAATACAACACTTATCGTTGTGACATAGGGGGTCGATAAGACTCCTTGACTTCATCCCGATGACAACGACGAAAAACTTCCTCAGAACATTTCGCTAAGACCAAGTGAATACTCTGGGACATTACACCGACAGCTTAAGTCTGGTCGATGAATTCAATTATCGGCAAGACCATGAATATCGCTAAGTCCACCTACCGATGTATTTCCGTTATAGCGATATGGTAAGTCGGCAAGACTTCCTCAAACTCACCCCAATGACATTATACTACCGACAGGATCTACCTCTGCTTTATCGGCGAGACTGAACGAATGTTGCAGGACGCTACTCTGATGGCTCTTGTCTCGCCGACAGTCAATTTACGCCTCAATCGGTAAGACACAAATGAGCTCGATATGACTTATTTCGATGAACATTATCTTGCCGATAGGATCCTTTTGTCACTGAGACAATGAACTATGTTTGCCCGATGTGTATTACCAAATGAAATTTTATTGGTAAGACAATCCTGATCTCTTGCCAATAGACTGCAAAAAGACATGTTAGTATAAAATGCTTTATGGATCGGTGAGCCCTGCATCATGTTACGCCGATATGGTTTACACATTCAAATGATCAGGGCCAGGTGAATTCAAATGATGAAATATGGGAAAATTTGTTATGCAAAGAAGATTCACGTGCTTATGGCATGGACTTCTTAGGAAACTTGTGGGTACAGACAACTG
This sequence comes from Sequoia sempervirens, assembly GCA_007258455.2. Classification (NCBI taxonomy): domain Eukaryota; kingdom Viridiplantae; phylum Streptophyta; class Pinopsida; order Cupressales; family Cupressaceae; genus Sequoia; species Sequoia sempervirens. The sequence goes on from VDFB02217768.1 coordinate 118,331, forward strand.
TAAAATTTTCAAAATTTTATAGTTCTAACACACCCCAAGTGGTCCCCACCAAGAAATGGATGCCCAAAAGGAATATTTCACAATTTAAAAGCCTTGGAAACATTTATCTCAACATATCTCCTCCAAAAATTGCATTTACATATCACCACAAGGGAAAATCACATTATTACAAATTCAAAATATTTATTTTCCACACACCTTAGCCCTTATTAAGAACAACAAAAATAAATTAGCAATATTTTTGGTGATGCAAGATTGTTAGTACCCCTAGATGCTCTTGCATCAAACACCCAGGATAAGAAAAAAATTGTGAATATGGATTCACAAAATGGAGTTGAGTGATAGTACCACCCTTTTGGATTGCAAGCAATCCTCAGCAAACTCCATCATTGAATTTGGTACATGCAATTGATTCTTCTTTCTCCTCTTCCAACACTTAGCTGGAACAAGCAACCTCCTCCTCTAACAACTCTACTCTCCATTCTTCTCTCATGGACTTGTATCCACCATTTATCGTCATCTTCCTCCTAATACCATGCATTCTCCTCTCTGCTCTTGTGGGATTCAACCCACCACAAACTGACCACCTCCACCAAGTTCCTCCTACACCATCATCTAAAACTTCTACATACAAATATGTATTATCCAAACAACAATCAAAATCTATTGCATCCTTGTACAAATTTGCAATTACTACTCCATGGAAATTCAAAATTTTCATCTGCATACTCTCTTCTTGCTCGACATCCTCTTTTACTTTCACCAAATAAGGTATAGAATCATCATAACTAAATTCAAAATTAAAATTTACCTCATTCTTGTTTGTTGTCCCAACATCTTTTTTGTCATTATTCACTACAACATCCATCTTCTCACCTCCAACAAGAAGTTTTTCAAACTTCTATTCATGTGTTTCCATCAATTCTCCTTCCAACAACTTGTTGATTCTTTCCATCTCTTCTTTCAACAAGAAATCTTTATCTTCACCAATTTGTTTGTCAAATTTTGGGCCACTGTTGTTCACAATTTCAAATTGCAAACTTTCTTCATTTGGTGGATTTGATTTACTACATCCACTTGCTATTGTTGCAACATGTGCCTCATTATCCTCTTCACTTGTGTGGGTTTCCCCCACAAATTCATCCTTACATTCAACCCCTACCAAAGGGATGCAACACTCTTTCTTCTCTTTTTTTTGTTGTCCTCTTCCAAGAGAACATTCTTCTCATATCTCTCCTCCCAAATCCTTCCTTTTTTCCTTAACCTTCTTTTCCAATATGTTTACTTCAGCCTGGAGCTTTTCAAATTCTACATGGTACTTCATATTTTCCATTTCTTCCCAATATTGTTCCCAAAACAAAATTCTAATGGGCCTCCTCATGACCCATCCCATTCTCTCTGGTATAGATTGTCTCATGTCTGACGATCTTTCTACACACAAATAACACACACACCACCATAGCTCCTAATGCAAACTACCTCACATTGGCACTTATGTTTACACACTCAAGAACTCCCGCTCTAATACCACTGATGAAGTAAGAAACCAACCCTCATTCACATACAACAATCTGAAAATTCAACTTAGAATTTGTTTAAATCAACACCAAAAATCTGCAAGGTATCATGTTTCTCATTCAAAAACTCATGAATTGATACAACAACAAAGCATAACTAAAGTACATTATTTTGCAACAACATGGGCTGATGAAAACCATTACAAAACTGAAATAAATCTGTTGTATAATAGAAAAGATAAAATGTAGAATGATCTTCTTCAAACTATCATCTTTCACCGAATTCTAGCTCCTTCAGCCTGTAATCTTCATTAGAAATCACTACTGCAATCAAACCACAAAATCACCAATTTTCTTGCTATTGTAGCACACCTTCAAACCTACAACAAAAATGTCTTCATGGTCTCTTTCAACTTTCTTTCAACTGAAGCTCTCAAGCTCCCTTCACATGGACTTCACTAGCTTATTGTCTCTCAAAATGTAGAGCTCACTAGCTCCCTAAAACATGGGCTTCTATGCAAATAGAAATCTACAACAATGGAGTCTTCAAATCCTCTCTTCAATCTGGCAGCATCTCCCCATCTCACCTACAAAAACTTCCAAAGCCATCTCCCCAAATGACAAGGCATCATAATATAGAAGTTTTAGAATGAGAAAACCACTATGGTTTTCCAAAACCACAAGAAAAACATCTCCTTGGAAAACCCACGCCCCATTTGGAGAAATAATCATAAAAATAATAAAATTATTGAATTCTCACATGGCCTTCACATGGGCACCGAAACCATGGCCAATCAAATTTGGTCAATTCTTGCATCTTCATTGATCTCCGACAGGCCCGATGTCTCTAAATACGAACATGTAGTAACATGCAAAGCTTGTGGCACAAACATGCAAGGCATGCAATTGAATATGCAAGCACATGCACCCCAAGTGGTCCCCACCAAGAAATGGACGCCCAAAAGGAATATTTCACCATTTAAATGCCTTGGAAACATTTGCCTCAACATATTTCCTACAAAAATTGCATTTACATATCACCACAAGGGAAAATCACATTATTGCAAATTAAAATATTTAATTTCCACACCTTAGCCCTTAGTGAAAACAACAAAAATAAATTAACAATATTTTTGATGATGCAAGATTGCCAGTACCCCTAAATGATCCTACATCAAGTTAGTTGGAAGCTAGTTTGTAGACAAAGGATGGGAAGGTGAATGGTGTATAGAACTAGGGTATTAGAAAAAGGGTTAGGAAAAATTATCCACTATGTGATAAGAATATGTATCTTTAATGGCTATCCTATAGCCTTACTTGTATCCATGTCATGTTTAGTGAGAAGTATCTTAGAGCATTAACAACATATGAAGGTAGACATATTGTCATCTATAGCAATAAGTAAATTGTTTAAAGATTTCCATTTGTTAACCATCTCATTTTTCTTTTTATTTTCACTATTTCTCTAGGACAGTATCATGATCATCATATCCTTCTTCCTTATTACAATTCAACATGTTATCATCATAAGAGGTAAAATGATGAAAGGTTGACATGGTTATAAGGTGAGAAAGCTCATTCTAATGCTTTGTCAAAGGGGACTTGAGCGTCTTAGGGATCTTTCTTTGGCATACAAAGCTAATGGCTTAGCAAACACAAAATATGTTGTTTTCCATGGATTGGCTATGATCCAAACCTAGAACCTTCCATGTGCATTTCCATTGAGCTATTAGCCCTTTGTGTGATTGGGAATTTTTGGTGCGCTCCTTATAATGATCTCATTACAGCCTATTTCTCCAACAAGATGGATCAATAGATAAACAATATGACAAAAAAAAAACTCATAAATTTCCAAACCTAAAAAGATAGGTGTGGAATGATTTTGCCAAAATATAAGAAAATAAAATACTTTCCTACACTATGTGGTCCATATCTAATGCTAGTTCATAATAAATAACAACCCAAACCTAGAAAATAAGCATTACGAGCTTAATATTGAATAACCACAAGAATAATGTACTAATCTATTTCTTGGCAAGATTTAGATTTGGGCATTGTTGTTAACCAATTGATGGTGTTACACAAAATTGTGTACTGCAATATGGATTTAAATTTGAGATCACAACACTAATAAAGATGATTTAAGAATTTTTATATTGAAGACACGAGCAATTTTTCTATTTAAGACATGAGCATGCCCTGTAACTTGGTCTTCAACTAGGCTACATCATGCTGCCTAATCTAATTGGTGTGTCTTGGAGTGACGATGATACTATCTTCAATGTTCTTTTCCCTTTTATATTAATAAAATAGGGGTTGTGCTTAAAGTACAATGTGACCTTTTTATTAATGGAGAGAAGGCCTTTGACTTCCTTGATAGCAGTCATACCCCTTAAAAGTTCTAAAACTCTAGAGAACATGTCAAGAAAGCGTGCAAACTTGATGCAAGTAATGTCTCAAACTAATGCAGTTGAAACTAAATGATAATTCCATGTATACTTGGTAGTGGTAATTGATAAGACTTGATGTTCCTATTGGCGTGTCATTGAATACATGTCCTTAGATGCTCAACTCAAGCCTTTTGACATACACAAGTCAATAGGATAATGGCCTTGTTTTGAAAAGATTAACTTATAGGGGAGAGGACCCAATAGTTGAGCATGTTTCAGCAGTTGTGATAATAGTTGTTAATATAATGCCCAATAGTTGTGATAGTAGTTGTTTATATAATGTCCAATAGTTGCGACTTGACTACCCATAATTAAACAGAATGTATTCCTTTGATCTAAAAAGCAACCAATCATGTGATGCCACATCAACGCTCAACTACCCATGATGTGAATGCTATAATTTTTCATTTCATTCTTATATCTGATTTGTGCTCTTTGCTTGTAGATACATGCTTGGATATTATTAAAATATAAAATCTGTTTTGTTAAATTTAGTGCTCTCACACTAATTTATACATCAGCATTCGACTCTTCAAAACTAGTTACATAGATTTGACAGCAAGAACCCGATTTTTTCCTGGCCACAAACACATGGTAATGTAGATGTATATAAGTTGAACTGTTGAAGTGTAAATGGAACATATATTCTCTCTAGCAAACCCACGCTAATATAGATATATACAAGTTTAACTGCAACAATGTAGCTAGGGTTGAAGAGACTGACTTTTTAGAAGATGAAGGTTGGAGGCTGGTAAGGAATAATGAATTCAACAAGTTTTTTCCCAGCCAAGCCCGCAAAACTTGTTGCTTCCCACCAGGATTGAGACACTGAAATTTGCAGAATCTCAATACCATGGTAGATAAAAATACAGGTCAAAGTATACCGATGATGAATTATGAGGAAATGGTTGTGGAAGACAGTTTTGAGTCCATGGTACAAACTATGCACATCTGACCTAGCCATTGGTCCACAAGCTTTGTTGTTGGAGTCTGCAAGATTTTTTGGGCAGCTATTATACCATCAAAGATTCAGTGTCCCTTCCAACTTGTGATTAGCAGACTAAATTTGTTCAAACGCAAATCAGTTCCAGACTAAAATCAGTTCAAAGATTCGAACATAAATCAGTCAATTCTAAAGAACTAATTTTAGAACTTTTGATTACATGGTTTACATATCATTTTCTTATTTTTGAATATTTACCTTGTAAGCTGGATGAAAAATAAGGTCACATACAGTTATACAACTGGTAAACAACTTCAGTAGGGCTACACCACTGGAAACAATCCTCTCCATACAGAAGACCTCCAAGATAACTTCAGATCAATATTTTCCATCTGTGTTGTGATAAAGACCAAGGTATCATGACATTGCAATGAGCGGTACAGCCTCCAAGTCTGGTTTTTTGAATGAGGATGTGCAAAGAAGATGTGGATGATGAGGAAGATGAAGTAGGGGAAGACTTAAAGTAACAATCTTTCAATAAAGCACAACACTTGCTGAAGGTTTTGAAAATGGGGTAGCAAACTAAGTGAGCATGATCTGGGGGAAAACTCCATGGTTAAGCATTCTTGAGTTAGAGTAGTACTAGGATGGGAGACCTCCCAAAAAGTCCCAATGCTCACCCCTATGAGCATTAGATACAATGAGTGCTATGTGAACCATTCACGCTCACGAGGGATGGGTTCTTGTGAACCACTACTCATGAAATATGGGTCAGAGAGTTTGACTCAACAATTATGTATCTGGATCCTGATCAAAACATCACATAACTTGACACACTGCAAATAAACTAGCTAAGTCAAAAAGATTCCAAGGTAACTGTGCTCTAATTTATCTAAATGTCATATTATATAATGCTAACAATAGAAGATAAGCAAGTAGAGGAAAAAGAATACAATATTGAAATTAAGGTTAATACATCTATTTGAATGGACAACTATGTGCACTATCTAAACATATCAGAGAATTTACAAGTTTCTAATTGGAGCATGTGATGAGAATTTGATGATGCATTCGTTGATGTCTGTGAATTTTATTTCGTTGTTGTTTTTGTCTGTTATCTGTCCAGTAAACGGAATTCTACCATGGCTTCTTGCCTTGTTGGTGAATACCAGGCAAGAACCTTTGCAGCAGCTAGTACTTTCAAGGAAAAATCCAAGCCATAAACAATCTCCTTAACATGGAGACCACATTTAGAAGATGAGAAATCTAAGGAATATCTGGAGTCAATCCTCGCAGACAATGGCCCTGCAATCTATGAGAAAATACCATATCAGAAAACTGGAAGTCATATATCAGCAAAAGACAATCACACAAGCACAGGGGATTAATTTGCAATTTACCTGCTGTTGCATCATAATAGCAAGTGAAGGGTGCGACTCTGCTTCTCTATCCTGTACATCTGATAATGTTGACCTGTAATATTTATGAAGCAATGAGGTTGCACCTGTGGCAAATGCTGATGCTGTACCAATGTCTAATCGAGCCTCTAATCTTGTAAGATCTAGCAAAGGCTTTTGAAATCTTCCTAATTGAGCTGTACATCCTAAGGATGCAAATAAGTCAGCTGAAAAGGGAGATCTCTGAACCTTTGCTTGTAAGGAAGAATTGGATGACTGATCTTCATTTGATTGAGCTTCCACTGGTAGCATTTTTAATTTAGCACTTGAAGTGCCACCTGCCTTTATAGCATTCAAAGTACTCCCTGTAAAGAAGAATAAGCAACATATTCAAAAGAATTGTTGTCCAAATTATGAAAATATAAATAAGTAGATCAACTTTCCTCCGATGTCACTTAACATGGAACCCTCTTGAAACGAATTTTAAGCTTACGTTCTTTAAAATACAACTTAAATCTATAAGTAGCCTTCAAAAGCTTTAGGACTGTGTACTATGACCATGTTTATGTTGTTTTGGCATGATCCCAGCCACTCAAAAGCAACGATCAGTTACAAACAGTATCATTCTTGCACAAGAACTTTTGTTAACCAAAATAGTTGTCTAAATAAGGCTTCAACAGCTAACCGTTTCTGACTCAAAAATATGAGCCCAAAATTATGAATTAGCTTTGTACATGACAAGTTGCCATATATTTCGTGTATACTACATTACAAAATTAAACCCCAACATACTAAAATTCTAAATGTGCATAGGCATAGCAGCTTTGATGAACTAGAAGTTTCATGTATCTGACACTAAAATATACACAGACAATTATCGCATAGTTACAAAAGATTTATGTTTATGGTTGCTAAAAAGGAACTTGCTAAAATTAAGTAGAAGCCACCTGACTCAGCTTGTGTTAAAATTAATGTTGATGGTGCTCCATCAAGAAATGAAAACAACACCAGGGCTGGTGGCTTATCTAGTGACCATCGCAATCTGCCCTGTTTCAGCATTTGCTGGGATTTAACCTCCACCAACAACAGCATCACAGAACCTTGGCGATCAGAGATGCATTAATTCTGGCCAAACAATGCAGAACCAACAAAATCATTGCTGAATTGGACTCCCAGATCCTGCTCACTCCTCCACTTGTGAAGAAGTCCATTTTGTGCCATTGGAAATTAAGTCAAATCATGTTCAACACCCCCCAGTTAGCCTGCAGCTTCTGGTAATGTATCTTCCAACATGATAAAAGAGAGGCCAACCACACAATAGACACCTTAACCAATCATGCCTCTTACACACAAAGTATGGGGATTGAGTCATGGCAGAAATTGATCTTCCCACATTGGCCTCAAAGGAAGCCTTATATTCATCATTAATGATGACAGAACAAACTAATTAGCACCACTTCTCACTTAGGTCATTGTTGATCTGCATTTCAGTTGCCACCCTAGTATTAAATTTCTTGATCCCGTTTCTTTCTCTATCCACATTTTATCCCTTTGCCAACCCCCACATTGGCAATCTTGACCTTGTTTGTTTCTAAAATTACCACTCTCCATTCTCCCATTTGTCATGTCAATGGTGGTTACTTTGTACATTGCACCCCAACCATCAATGTTTTGAAAGACAGTGGCATAGATTTGGGTGTCAGTCATTCAATGCCCATCTCCCTTTACATTCTTTTATTTCTCTCCACTTCCATTCCCTTTTCATTTGTCATCTTCAATATACACTACAACTTTTTCAACACCTTCCTTTTCTTCTACTTACAGGGTGGTGACATTTGCTCTTCCGACTTCCAGTTTAGCTACTACTCAAGGTTTGTGTGATATTTCTCACAAACAAATTAAGAGGTGTAGTCTTGCTTCCTATCACTCGTTTTTAAATTTCTTCTACTGCATGCTCATCTTCCTCCTCTATTATTTGTTCTTCCCAAGCAATCCCTTTCTAACCATACCCTAAGCCTTCCATTTCTAACCAAGCTAGTCCCATCTCCCCTCACTCTCACCATCCTTGTCAGCATGCCTTATGGTTAGCAACCTGCTAAAATGCCTCTTCATCCGCTAGCAAAAAAATTATGAAAAACATTGAGGAGACTGGCCTTACTAGAAAGTAGAAACCCTTCCAATGAGATGATTGTCTATTCCCCTTGTTCCCATCCTCATCCCCATCCCACATGAAATGGCAGAAACTAGAACCAGGATGTCCTTATACAGAAATGCAGTTTCCATTACTAAATCCAATCAAGCCTAGGCAAAAAGCACCCTCAAGGACAATTGACTGAATGTTAAATTTCCATTTGAAAATGAAATTAAACCTGTAGCAGACGACATGTTGCAAAGATTAAGGACCATATTACTTCCCACTTTTCAATCCTGGACCTGCACTTGACCCAGCCCAGCATCTCTTAGCAAGAAACCTAAGCTTTGCACCAATTCTCAAGAACTTAAGAATATTAGGCCAGACCCAAAACATTGAAGACAATGCTTATGGAAATTCAGGCCAGACTTTGTGCCCCTGTGCTAAACAAAAATACCGATTGCCCACACAAACCCAGTCACCCTTAAAGTTGGGCTGGACAGCAAGAAACCTTTTACAACCTCCACCTCAGGCTAAAGTTTAAACATTAATCCTTCTATGGAGGAAAACACTTAGGCTGCAGGAATGTGGGTCCATACAAGCACAAAAGAACAGCCCTTAATTACTCTATACCTACAGCGCTGTGAGAACATCCCCCTGGAATGGACAGCCACGACTAAAGTGATTTTCTGTTTTATGTTATTACAATCTTTGGAAATGAAAAGGGAATTGTATTAGACTGTTTAACATGACTTGGCACTATTTTCTGGTTGTTGCCAGCTTAGTTACAATTTCATTCGATATTCACTATTTTTGGTCCATGTGAATAACATGCCCAGATAGGAGTCTCCTCTTAGCTATCTGATTTACCATTATATTCAGAGTTACTGCATCTAAAACTCATAAATCCACTACTGCAGGTCACATGTACCTCTGTTCCTTTTTTGGTAAAGATATTTTGCTCTTTTCACCTGGTTCAGAGAAAAAAGAGAAACGATTGACAAGTTCCTCCACCTCTCCAAACTGGCTGTTCAGATTTCAGCATGAATACTACATTACTTCTGACTTGATTTGAGCTTCTTACGACAATCAGTGTTACCTTTCTGTTGTACCCAAAATAAATTTTTTGCTTCAATGAGATATTTTGATAAAAATGGTCTAAATCTTGTAAAATTGTCGTCAAAAGTCAATTTTAGGTCAAACGAAACATGGGCTTTTTGTGGGTTTATTGTCCAGAGGATGCTGACAAATTTTGAAAATTTTGAAAATTAGGGTTTCAGGCCCCTATTTTTAGGAAAACCCTAAAAAATAGGATATTTCCATAATTGATTGAAAATAATTGTGATTGGCTTATTTCACTTCACGATCACACTGGTCGAGCCAAAATCAAGAAAAAGTCAGTTTAGCTCTGGTGGGTCTACTTCATTTTTTTAGGAGAAAAGTTAGGACCTCTAAGGTCAACAATGGCAAATGGCCAAATACCAGGTGTCGAAATCTAAGCCTCAAACGCATAATAGAAGATTCTATGGCGAAAGATGCTCAAAAAGATGCTTCACAACGGAAGGGATTTTCAAAAGGTGAAAAATATAAAAAATATTCTTAGTTTGGAAACAGTACGCCTTGCTACAAGGGAGATGCCTTTGCAGTCACGCCCAAGTCAACTTTGCAGTGTCCGTGCATGTGAAATGATGAAAGCAATCACAACAATGAATGTACTCGCATTAGCAACAGCAATGCTTCAACGCGATCAACCCAACCAAGCAACATGGTGATCACAAAGTACGAAGAGGTGAAAATCATTAGAAAATGATCAAGTCTAGAGCCAAAAGCGCCCCTGCTGGCTAGGGGCGCCCTTGAATTTGAGAGGCCAAATGTTGTCGTTAACACTTGCAAAACCAATCGTCTTCTTTAGAATTCTGCCAACTTTCCGGCGAATCATCAAACAAATCCAACAGAGTTGTCAAACATCAGCAACAAAGGCAGAAGCGGAAGATGTTGAAGTTAACAGTCATCAAAAATGGCAGTCTACAAATGAAGTAGTCTTTCCAATTAACTGTTAGGTTGCCTACATTTAGACATAGGAATAAATCTTGCAGATTGGCAAGAACTAAATGTTAACTCAAGGAGATTTTAGGGTTCCCTACTCCTTTGAGCTTCTATAAATAAGAGCAACCTTGCTCATTACTGTTTAACTTTTATTACTACAAAATTGTTGTATCGTTAAGCCATCAAGCTTGCAAGTCAATATTGGTTCACTATTTGTCTAAGAGTTGTTTGGTTGATCGCATCTTGTATGATTTCGTACCATTTGCTGTCCCAAATATTTGTAATTGTTGATCGAGTTTGAAGAAATAAATCAAAAGAGCAATGAGCCTTTGATCCAAAGTTTCAAGGTCTATCAACACTTGTTTTTATAATCTTTATTTCAATCTACACCTTGAAAGAGCAATGAGCCTTCGAGGGAATTTAGAGATTAGGATTATCGTTTAATGTTGTTTCTAGAAATCTTAATTTCAGTCTACACCTCGGACAAAGCACCTCGCCTCCTTGGGAATTATGAGATCTAGCTTGCCGTTTAATGTTGTTTCCAATAACCTTTATTTCAGCCTACACCTCGGACAAAGCACCTCACCTCCTTGGAAATCCTAAGATATAGTTTATTGTCAACCATTCCCAATTGCTCCTAATTCCTCTTGCTCTGATTTTACTTGAGGATATATAGATATTAAGTTTTAGCCTAGTTGTAGTTGAGATATACGAAACCAAAAAAACCTCAGCTGCAATGCAAATTGTTTTATAACCTTGTGCCTCTATTAGCTAAGTAAAAAAGATAGGAATTTAGATTACTTTACTTTTTACGGATAACAGCAAAAGAGGGAGCTTCCCCTCCTAATTTGAAGAGCAGTTAATACCATAGAAGCATAAATTTGCAAAAAATCGCAAAAATCGCGATTTTTAAAAAATCTGCACTGCTCCCGATTTTTTCCCCCAAAAAATCCTGATTTTTTGGGTTTCGTTGACCCTGCGAAAAATCGTTGAAAATCGTGTTTAAATTGTGATTTAAATGTCAAAAAAATCGTTAAAAAATCGCGGAAAATCTGAAACCCTAAAACGCGCGAAAAAACCCAGAAAAATGTGTGTTTTTTTGTTATTAATAGGTTCGCGCCAGTCGTTATTTTCACAAATCGAAGCCGCCTTCGAGTTTTCACGACACGGGAAGTTTATGCAAGTGCTGCGAAAGGAGATTGGTGGAGTTTTGAGCACCCGATTGTCTGCAAAAAATTCACGCGAAGTCGACCAGGGTCTTTTCAATTCATTTCTTTTATATATTCATTGCTTTTACATATTCTTATCTATCATATTGTGGGGCATATGCGTAAATCTGGGAAACATCAGAAGTATTTTTTAATATTTTTTTTTCAAATCCGATTTTTTCCCCATTTTTTCCCGATTTTTTCACGATTTTTCAAAAAATCCTGATTTTTTCGTTTGCCGATTTTTTCCCCAAACGATTTATGCTACTATGGAACTTAATACTATGCATAACTATCCATTTCCAATACGCACTCCAGAGGTGTTACACCCCAAATTGTGAAGTCACTATTTACCATCACTAGATAGGGTAAATGTGAATGTAATATGAATTCTAGAGATGAATTAATGATGCTTGTACCTTGTTATCAATATGGATGTTATCTCATTTGATGTTGTTTTATTTGATGTTATCTCAGTTGATGTTATTCATGGTGAAATATTGCATAAATGAGAATAGATGGTTATTGAATTATTGTTATTCTAACTTTGAAGATGTTTAAATATGCTGCTTATTGTTGTGAACAATTGATTGCCAAGGCATATGCTAGTGGTTGCAAGTAAATGTCCATTTCTCCAGGGGGAGGCGAAGTATCACTCGGGAGAAGATCTTGGTTGGGTAACCGGTAAATGTAACTATCTAAACATAAACACACACCTTAGATTGAGTGAACTAAGTCAGTTTGTATGGGTTATAGGTAAGCCATCCTTAGCTTGTACATTTGCATTAGGAGTCTTGTCTACTTTTGTATGCATTTATGAGTGATGTTTATCTATGTATCTATCTTGTGATATTACAATCATATGGATAGAAGGGATGTAGGTGAAAGTATGTTTATACATATGCACATACGTGTCAAGAGGATCTATCGTCACATAAATGCATATGTATAGAGATACAACACTTACACACCTATCTCTATGATGGTAACGTAAATGGATGTAAGTGAACCAGATGTGGACATATAATACATATATATAGTATATACACGTATCCATAGGAATATGCATATCGATACAAACGTACGTTGGCAAACGGATATGCTCATACGGATCAATATGGTATACCTACACATGAGTACATAGAGGTATATACAGGTATATATATGTATATATGCACATCCGGTATTATGTGGATATTAATAATATTATTATTATTATTGCCTTACAAATTTACATACATATATATGTATATATAAATATATATCGGATATATGCTGACTGGCTCACGATAAATATGTAATGGGATATATATATGTAAATATATATATATATATACACACACACACATATATATATTATACCAAGGTATTTAAAATATATATAAATGTATGTATATTATTTATGAACTATAAATATATATATAATAAAATATATAATTCATATAGTCTCATCTTTGGAAATCGAATTATTTCCTAATTGATTTAATATTAATCTCTCAACTTTGGAAATTGAATTATTTCCTAAATGATTTAATATTAATCTCTCAACTTTGGAAATTGAATTATTTCCTAATTGATTTAATATTGGTCTCTCAACTTTGGAAATTGAATTATTTCCTAATCGATTGAATATTTATCTTTTCAACTTTAGCAACGAAATATTTCAGAATCATATCATTTGAACTTTGGAAACAAAATATTTCTGAATCGATATAATTCATATCGATTAAACTTTGGTAAATCAAATTGGGAAATAAATTGAATGACTTCATTCGCGTATTGAGCTTTGGTAAAATATTTGAATTTGAATCACATACGGCACTATGTGAAATCGCGTCACCTGTAAGTGAAACGTGGGAAGAAAATCATGAAGGCGTTTAAATATGTTGACCAAGTTAGAATCTGAAACAAAGAATAAATCGAACGCACTAATGAAGCTTTGTCGACTCAGCCTGTAAAATAGTCGACATAGACTGTGTTCTTAAATTACAAATGACTTTTTCTCTGTTGTATGATTCACCCGCCATTTTATGAATTTGGCACCACCTCTATCAACACATTTCTATAAGTGTTGATTTGCAGAATTTTCCATGTGCCTTTTTGAATCAGTCTTCATAATGCTAGCAAAGTTGGAGGTCGACTCACCTTGCTAAATGTTGAATACTAGCTGGATATGACGCCACCTCCTGGATTGAATGTTTCAAACAGCAATGGTGGCAAACCACATGCTATGGCTATAGGAAATTAGGGAGGCTGGGCTCACTATAAATAATCACCCAACTCTCCTAATTGGCATTCATTCGTATTCCTTCATTCTCATTTGAATTCATTCATTCACTTCTCTTTTGCCTTTGTCATATCATTGGTTATCGTAGTGTGGAGCTGTCTCATATTCATATTTGAATTACCTTGAGTATCATTCATTTATCAGGTGAGAGTAAATAATAGTTACAACCATCATGTATTTTTGAGTAATCGTTGAGGAAGGCGTATCATACCAAAGCATACGCTTGCTGGTTAATTCTTCAGTGTTTTTACCAGTTCATTATATCTATTTTTCTAAGTGAGAAAAGAGTGGACTTTGTGAGGAAGAGTTGGCTATTCTGAGAGAAGAATGCTTCAACAAGAAAGGGAACAAGAATTGATTTGGGAAGCTGGATTAAGCTGAGCAACCAAAGGAGAAGGTTGTCTTGTCATCAGTATTTGGGAAAAAGCGATAACAGGCATGGGGTTTCTTCTTCTTGTCATTTTAAAAAGGGTTTTATTATATTTTCTATGCTGCATGAAATTTCTTTGCTGAGTGAGCTATAGAAGTATTTACTATTGCTTTTGGGAAAGGAAATTGAAGCCTTTAGGGTGCTTTTATAATGTGTTTTTAAGTACTCCATGATAGGAGAGATTGCTTGACACAAGCAGTTAATTATACTAGATATGTCGAAGAGATTGCTTGACATAGGTATTTGATTATGCCACTGGTAGTACAACATAGGTATTTAATTATACTAGATATGTTTGAACATGGGATGCAATGTGTTTATATTTACTCCATAGTAGGAGGTGAGTGTGTTTCTCAGTTAAGTATATACTAGGCTTGATTTGAATGCAAAAGTCACTTGAGGTACACCAGCTAAGTTATTAGGTTAACTCGGAAAGCTTGTTTTACTCCTAGGATAAGCATGGGAGCAGGCTTGTGTACTTACTTGCTAAATAGATTCATTACTGGTAGATTAGTATGTTGTAGGTTAGTCTGGGGTGACAGATTTTACCCATTGAAGGACAATACCTATGCGTAGCTAAAGATAGCCTTAAGTCAAATCGGCCCTGAAAATGTGACAAATGACCCTCAGTAGAACATACTGAATGAAACACTTTGATCAAAGTAGTGCAATGTACGACATCCACTTAGACTGTGTGATGCTTGAGAGTTGAGACTACACTGTCAATTCACCATGATCTCGTATTACATTCTAGTTTGAGAGTTGTTGAATTGCACAGGTTCTAGTTATGTAGTACACAACACTATGCTCAGTTGGTTGTCGCTATCGGTTACTCTACCAATCTCTTCGTCGAAGGGAAGGGCCATCTATCAAATGATAGATGTGCGGGGGACCACATTATGAGCCCATGGTTGGCGGAAAAGCGCCTGAGTGATGCTTCTCCTCCACAGCAAGCGACTGAAGAACCAAGATTTGAAAGGACAGATTCCTGGACCATCTTACAGCTATTTGTTCTAAAGCTCATTGGAGCTATGATTGTAAAGGTATGTATTCTTGTTTCGTGTACTTGTGAAGTTATTGTAATGAACTAGAATCTTTATTGTAATATACTATGACAAGTTGTTTGTATATTTCCAATAAAAGAGAGAAAAATTTTGTTGCAATGACTTGTTAGCACATTTGTTTACTCGTATGATGTAAATTTAGAAATTTTTACTTTACCGAAGGGTTGGCACATTACAAGAGGTGTGAATTGAAACGCCAACGCTTTCATAATCAGCCAGTTATCCATAAAAGAAATCAATTAAATGTCAAATGCAGCTAGTAAAGCATGGATACATACACTGCAAGTCAACAGCCCCAAAGGAAATTAATGCTCAATTGTGAACTTATAATGACAGCATAAACCTAAAAGATAAAAATTCCAGTACATCCCAATCATTAATTGTCCATTTTCACCAGCCATTTCTTTCTTGGAAAAAAATTCAACCTAGCAAAAATTGCATGACACTGAATTTGAGATGCATTGGGGTAGATTATTTATGATGAGGATGTTTGAGGACCACAAAGTCTTCTGTTTCTCAGTGTTGTAATATTTTTTTACCTCAAGAGCATTGAGACCAAAATATTAAACAAAAAGATAGTCATTAGTTCTTTGTATATAGAATTTTTAGCTATGGGAAGACATGAGATATGGATTCAGACTTGTGATCGGCAAAAGGGCATGGGAGGTTTATTTGTAATTGAGTATTTGATGCAAATTTGGCTATTTAGTCCTAAATTGCACAACACTGGTTTTGATATGCACTCTGGTAGATTTTCTTATGATTAGATTTCTGAGGCATGCAAGGTCTTCTGTTTCTCAGTGTTGTGGTAAGATTTCAACCTCCAGAGCATCTAGACCAACAAGTCAGCCAAAGACAAGTCATTGGTTCTAACTTCTTTTTATAAAATTTTCAGCTGTGGGAGGAAATGGGAAGAGAATTTCCAGAATTTTGATTACCAAAATGACATGGGAGGCTTATTTGTAATTGAGTATTTGACATCCAAAATTGCATTACACTGATTTTGAGATGGCATTAGGGTAGAATTTTTTTATGATGGTGATTTTCCAGAATTGGGAAGACATTGGTACTTTTTATACAGAATTTTCAGCTGTGGGAAGACATGGGAAGAGATTTTCCAGCATTAGAATTGCAAAAAGATACAGGATGTTCATTTGTAACTGAGTATTTGATGCAAAATTGGCAATCTAGTCCTAAATTCATATGAACTTATGTTATTTGATGCATAGCTCAAAAATATGGACTTGGCTAAAACGCCCAGCCCACAATAAATTAAATTACATAAATAAAATAAATAAATTTAAATAATGGAGGAGAAGCATAAAGAATGAACTTCGAGAATGCTTAAGTTGATCTTGATTAGCAATTTGTCATGAATAAATGATTACATATCATCTCCCTCAAAGGCAATTCAAATTTTAAATATTGTAAACTACAATCTAAAAGTTATTCTCCCCCCCGTAGTTATGCCCCCAATATGTCATCTCCCAAAGCTTCCACTTTTACTACTAGTTGTCTCTCCTACACAATGAGATTTCTGGCAATGAACATGAACATGACAACTATATCCTTGGCAATTCAATCTAAATATGGATTGACGTCATCCAAGTCAATGAGTCCCTCCACCTTTTTGGTGTGAAGGGGAAGGTTGTAATGTGTAATGACTACCCTGATTTTTTTTTTGTTTTCTGTTTTGCTGATTAGATTGTTTTGATGATGTTTGTTTGGTTTTCAAATGCCATTCATTGTTTTCAAGTATGCATGATATATAGATAACTTAAGTACAGAAATAAAGAGAGAACTTGCATTGCAAAGTAGTCTTTTTTCCAACATATATTTCTCTGATAACATTACAGAAAATCAGTCATTTCATACATGAAATCAGACTCATAAATATTCAGATCAGACCTGGAAAAAAAAAAAACTCGAACAGTAACACTGAAACTCCAAACTTCCAACGATTGATACCAAAGTGATTAGCAGCAATCCCAACGCCAAAGTGTGAATGGTAGAAAAACATTCTATTCTATTAACAGAAAAAAGATTACAATAAAAACAAGAAGTAAAATACTGTAGACATTAAATGTCTATCTACTTCTAACTATTGACTACTATAGAAACAGTAGAAACCTAAACTAACTCATTACATTAAAACATTGACCATTAACTATATAAGAATATAATATTCTAACACCCTCCCTTAATGGTCAATTTGTCAACAACACCAAGTTGCCCCCCTGAATTTGACAAACTTATCCGGGCTCAGAGACTTGGTGAGAATATCTGCAGTCTAATCCACTGTCAGAACATACTGCAATTGAACTGATCCGTCTTCTACCAGCTTGTGGATGTAGTGACAATGAAGCTCAACATGCTTGGTACGTTCATGGAAGATTGGATTTTTGGCCAGTTTGAGCACCCCTTGATTATCAGTGTACAAGGGAGAAGGTCTTGCTTGTGACATGTGTATGTCAGAAAGCATCCTACGAAGCCAAACTGCCTCACATGCTACTTTAACTGTTCCTTGATATTCAACTTCGGTCGAGGAAAGAGCCACTACCTGTTGCTTCTTGCTGGTCCATGTTACAGCACCTGTACCCAAACTGAATACATACCCAGAAGTAGATTTTTTGTCATCCACTGAATCTGCCCAATCTGAGTCTGTGTAACCAATCAGCTTAGGATCCTTGCACCTACCATAGAGAATGCCATAATCTGAAGTGCCCTTAACATATCTCAGCACGCGCTTCGCGGCAATCCAATGATCAGCTTTTGGAGCTGTCATGACACGAGAAATGTAGCTCATGATAAAACTAATGTCAAGTCTAGTGGCAGTGAGGTAGATGAGACTGCCCACTAGTTGCCTGAATGTCATTTCAACAACCGGAGGTGAATCAGAGTTAAATGACAACTTCAACCCCTTCTCCATAGGTGTGGAGGAAGGTTTACAATCCTGCATCCGAAATTTGTCAAGTAGACTTCTGGAATATTTGGATTGAGAGATAAAAATGCCACCAACGGTCTGCCAAACCTCAATACCCAAACAATAACGGAGAAGCCCCAAATTTGTCATGTCAAAAGCCTAACACAAATCTTGTTTGATTGTTGCAATCAAATGTGCGGAACTGCCAGTAATGATCAAGTCATCAACATAGACAACAAGAAAGAGTATATCATCACCAGAGTGTTTGACATACAGATTACTATCAGAATAGTTGCGCTGAAAACCATGATCAACCAAGTACTGATCAATCTTGATGTACCATGCACGAGGAGCCTGTTTCAATCCATAGAGTGCTTTCACGAGCCTACATACTTGATATTCTTTGCCGACAACCTTGAAACCAAGAGGCTACGTCATGTAGACTTCTTCCTGCAATTCACCGTTGAGGAAGGCACTCTTGACATCCATCTGATGAACTGTCCATCCAAACTGGGCTGTAATGGCGAGAAGAAGACGAATTGTGCTCATCTTGGCAATAGGAGCAAAAGTCTCCTCGTAGTCAATGCCCTCTCGCTGTGTGAATCCCCGAGCAACTAATCTGGCCTTGTACTTATCCAAAGTGCCATCGGCATGATACTTGACCTTGTAAACACATTTGCAGCTAATAGGTTTTTTCCCAAGAGGAAGATCAGAAAGAACACAAGTGTGATTCTTCAGAAGACTATGATATTCGGTCTCTATAGCCTTTTCCCACTCTGGAATTCCTTTAGCCTCTGAATATGTATGAGACTCATAGATGTTGTGGATGTTGGCCATATGAGCAAAATTGACTGTGTTTGGCTGCTTGCTCTTTCTATGAGTTGATTTGCCTTCAATGAGTTCATCATCATGAAGATCTTCGATAGTCTTGAGCCACCACTTAGGCCGACAAGTAGAAGTACCAACATCTGGAATAGAAGAAACAACATCTCCTGGGAGTTCTGGGACAAAATCATCTGGATGTGAGTCCTTAGGAAAATTAGGCGGTGCTAGATCATGACTTGTAGACTCCTCATCTTTAGAGTCAGAATGCTCTGAAGCCCTCCCATCATGGGAACCAAGAGGAAGACGAACACCCTCATCAAAAACCTTCATAGGCTGATCCGCAGGACTGGTAGTAGGAATAAATGGACCAATAATCTCATCAATCACAACATCACGACTGAAGATGAGATGATCTGTCTCCACATCAATCAACCTGTATGCCTTGTGATTGTCGCTGTAACCAGTAAACATAAGTGTCTGGCTCTTGGAGTCCAACTTGGCACGCTTGGCATCTAGAATCCATACATGAGCTGTAGAACGGAAGACTTTCAGATGGCCCACCTTAGGCTTACATCCTGACCAGGCTTCTTCGGGAGTCATCTTCTTAACGGCCTGTGTAGGTGAGATTTAGGAGGTCAACTGCAGTGTAGTGCCAGTATTTCTTAGGTACATTTTGTACTGTTGATGTGATTTTTGTGACCGAAGAATAAGTCGCCACGGCTACCCTATTCTCTCTTGATCAAAGTATTCCGCATGCTAAGATTGCAAGAAAGTTCATGCGTTCAACTCCAAGGTTCTTTCGGTGCGAATAGTCTCAGTTGGCTCGATGTGATTTGCTGGTATTTCAAGGGGACTTACGGAATTGTTCGGCAGCGGAGAAAGGAATTCAAATGCTCGAAAGATTTATCTATGAAGCGCAGGTTTCCTATTCTAACCAGAAAGTACTGAATTGAAATGGTGTAAGGTTTAGAAAGTCTAAATCTATTCTAAGGCGTGGGACATGGCGATCAATTCTCACAAGCTTCAACCAGGTTCCGCTTTGCCTCGCTTCGGACAACCTCCACAAAACCGGTGCAATCTTCAAAGGAGTAGCTCAAGGTGTTCAGATCACAACTTAGCATGAAAATACCATCACAACGACGCATATAGACACACAAATCATGATCGAAGTTAAGTACATGATATTCCAGTTGACCACACAAGGCGCATTCACCGTCAGCGAACACACTAGTGGTATGGATAGACGAAGTTTGCTCAAGTTGAAGACCACATTCCACAACTACTATCTACTTGCATGGAATGAAAATTATACTACTTTGAACTATTTTACGCTACCATTTGAATCGGAAGGACGAAGAAACCTTGCTAGCTACTCACAACAAAGATGAGATTCACCATCAATGAAAAACTCTTTTATTGAGAGAGTGTTCACAACAATTTCTTACAAAGTTTTCAAAGGGAAAACTTTCCCTCTTCTTCAAACTACACTATCAATCTATACTAAGCTACTTCTAAGTTGTCCCTCTACTCTAATTCTACTTTGATTCAACTTCTACCTCTAATGAGTTACAAATGAGGGGGACTCCCCCTTTTATAGATGGCCAAGTCCAACGGACGGCTCAAATTACAATCGGCTGGATGGCCCAGATTGTGCCACCTCAGCCCTAAACAAGATTCACCCTAAAAACCGCCACCAAGAGGAGTGGGGTAATAAATGAGCCATAATGTCCATCATCCTTCCAGAAGATTCCATCCTTGAAACGCGTTCACACTGTTCTCGATCCTCTCCTTGACGTTGTTCTTCAACTTCGCTCGAGCTTCCATTCCTTTCTCCATCTTGAGTTTTGAAAACATTTCCTCTCTGTCACTAAGTCTCAACACTTAGCCATTTTCTTGCAACTTTTCCTTCCTTCATGATTTATCATCTTGGACTATTTGCTTCATCATCATCGTTTGGTCTTGACGTTTCTCCTGCAAAACAAGCAAGGAGAAGAGCATTAGAACACTTCATAATATAAATTCAACTTACTTACCAGGATTCTCACACTCTAATTTCCAAGCGTTCATCGCCTTCACTAGCCAACTTTGCGTTCAATCCTTCATGCCTTAGCCAAATTTCATCATCCTCAAGGACATATCATCTTTCGAAAGTGTTAACCGCATCTTCCTCACTTTTCCGGCTGACATTTCATCCAACCCTGGCTCGAGCAAAATGTTTTCATCAGGAACTTGATCAAAAATCATCTAGGCGATCATTTTCAAATTCATCCGCCAAGGCATTTTTAACACATTTTTCCTTGCCTTAGAAAATTTCTCAAATTTTCCTTAGGAAATTCATCAACCTGGTGCCCATCAAAAATCTTCACCTCAGAATTCCTGGCAAGCTGTGGAAGACTTTGAAATCCATTCCTCATCGCAGACGTCCAATACCCAGAAGAAAATTTCCCCCAGAAAGCATCGAATTCATGTGTATCCAAACGAAGGGGTACATTTAATTTTTGAATTTTCAAACCTTAGAAAAATATTTCTCAATCAAATTTATCCTCATTCTTCATCTCTGGGCAAATTTTCCTTGCTCGGCCTTGAAAATTTTAACAATTTCATGAAGCTGGCACCTTCTGGCATATTTCACAGCCAATTCCTTCTTGCCTCAGAAAACTTTATCCCTTCAAGTCTAGGCGCAAATAGAGGGTCACACTTCAAGTTTCACATACTTAGAATATTTTTATCTTTCCACAAATCAAAGGCGCAGTCAAGGGGTTGAGGTTCAAATTTTTCCATACTTAGCATATTTCCTAGCTCAACGCCTTGGAATCTTTCACTTTGCATGCATCACGCCTTGGAATTTCCACTTGCCTTCTAATACCTTGAGGGCACATATGGCTAGGCAAGCTTCTAGTTTTCATAACTTAGAAAATTTCAAGGACTTCCCTCCTTTGTTGGGCGCATTTTAAAGGGTGCACTTCAAATTTAAAACACTTAGAAAAATTTTCAAGTTCTTCCTCTCTTTCCAGGCGCATATGGAGGGGTCTTCTCCCAATTTTGCAACACTTAGAACACTTTTAGGTAGCATACTACCTTGGCAAGGTGGGGCGCATTTCACCCCCTATACTTTCATTTTCAACCACTTAGAAAATTTTCCATCTCTTCCTTGAAGCTGGGGCGCAAAAGAGAGGGGCTACTTTCAATTTGTAACACTTAGAAATTTTACCCAACTTCCATTTGGCAAGGGCGCATTTAAGGTGTCCAACTTCAAGCTTAAATGCCTTAGAAATTTTCAATCACCTTCTCTTCTCCTTGGGCACAAATGGAGGGATGAACTTCAAATTTCACAGAGTTAGAAACTTTTTCAAATTTTTATGCAAGGTGAGGCGCATTTGAGGCCCTCTGCTTTTAATTTTCCACTTAGGCAAATTTCATGGAGCCTCTCATGAGTCAAGGCGCATTAAGGGGTGCCTGCTTCAAGTTTTGGTGCCTTAGAAAAAAAAAATTTCCCCCATGCTTCTAACTTAGGCGCATTTACTAGGGTCACCTTCCACTTTCCAAGACTTAGAAAATTTTACTTGCTTCTATCCTCTTAAGGGCGCATTTTGGAGGGTGTGCTTTCACTTTTCATACTTAGAATATTTTTCAAGCTCTTCAAGCTTGAGGGCGCAAATGGCAGGGTCTGCTTTCAATTTCCATACTTAAACTTTTCAACACTTGGCCTCCTTAGCTCCTGGGCGCATTTGGCAGGGGCAACTTTCAATTTTGACAGCTAGAAACTTTTTCCATCTCCTCTCTTGAGCTGGGCGCATTTGGCATAACCTGCTTCAAGTTTCTAATACTTAGAAGATTTTCACCCTCATTCTTTCCTCAAGGGCACATTTTCATGGGTGAGCATCAAGTTTTAATGCCTAAGTAAAATTTTCATCCTTTTGCAAGCTAAGGGCGCATTTTGACCTGTGAGCTTCCATTTTCAATGCCTTACTAAATTTCCTGCCTCATCTTCAGTTTTTAAAGGCGTTCTTCACTGGCTGGACTTGAAAATTTATCAATTTCAGTGAATTTTATGCTCTTTGCCTGATTTAGGGCAACTTGATCACGCTAACCCTAATTTGCTATTTTTAGAAAGTTTTTCAACTTTGCACTTCAAGCTAATTTCAAGCTCCAAAAAGGCTAGATTTTGCTTTGTTTCGAATCTCGAGATGTGGTTGAGCTGTCGGGCCCTAATATCTGCATGCACCTGCTATTTTTAGCAACTTACTAAAAATAGCAATTGCTCAGAATGTCTTCAAATTTTGCGTGCCGATTGCCTGAAGGGTATTGATCGTGACTGGACGCTGCTTCCGCCTGGCTGTTGTGTTTCGCCCTTGATTTTAGGAAACCCTAATTCTTCTGCACAGGCCTGCTAAAAATAGTAAGTGCTTGATTTTCCATCCTCTGCAACTCCGTTCACCTTGAAATTCGTGCCATGGGATCCTTGTCAGCTGCTTGACCTGTTCATACTGACGCTTCACGCTGACCTGCTATTTTTGGCATGTTTCTGGGGGTGGCTTACTATTTATAGTAACTGCTTGCTTCTGAGACTTCCACAACTCCGTTTGACCTTAAATTTGAATAACGCGCTCCTCACCATGTGACCTGCCTGTTGACGCCGGCGCATTGATTGCTATTTTTAGCCTTTGTTTCCAAAATGACTTACTATAAATAGTAAGTGCTCCATTTGTCTTCAAATTTTACCAGTAGATAGCTTGAAGGATGCTGTCGCGGTGGTTTACACCGTTTTTCGAAAATTTTGACTTTTTACCCCTCTTTTTAGGTCCCGAAGCTGGAAACCCTAATTTACTTTGCATGCATATCAAATGATCTCTGTTTGTTCTCGTTTCTATTGCATTGTGATCAGCTCGTGATTCTGAAGAGCTGGGAGGCGGCTGCCAGGATGCATCTGCTAAAAATAGTAAGTTCCTTAATAAGTGACTATCTCTATTTGCATGTCACATCACTACGAAGCTCTCGAAAAACCCACAAGGAATATGCAGACATGCAAAGAAAACGCTGACATGCAAACCCTAAAAATAGCCCCGGAAGACTGAATTCTGAAAGTCGTTATCTCGCTTTGCATGTCACACCATCGCGAAGGTCTTGAAAAACCCAGAAGGAATATCCAGACATGCGTTGAAAAACTCTTCATCTAAGCCCTGAAATCTGCTCCAGAAGCTGAACTGCTAAAAATAGCAAGTTGCCCGTTTTAGCTCAAATTTTGCATGCGAGTAACTTGACATGTTCTGAATGCAGTGTGACAATTGAAACTTCAAAAGTGCTGTCGGAATGCCTGGAATTACACACTTACTAAAAATAGTAAGTTGTCAGAATCTGATGAAATTTTAGTGAAAGCCTGCTAGAAGCACACTGACAATAGTGTTAGTCTTTATTTTCAATTTATTTACCTCACTTGACCTCAAATTGGCCGGAAAGATGGAAACCCTAATTTTTAGACTTAGCCAAAATTTCACGTTAAGGTTCAACGGCGGGCACATCTCGGAAAGACAGACAGTAGGAAAGAGAGACAACGACAAAACGACCCAAAAGCAAAGCCAAAATTAGGGGGTCCCCATTTGCAATGGGGCGATGTGTGAAAAAGGTCACAACAACTCCAACATAGAACGAGCCATTTCAGTAATGGTGCGATTCCTACATTCAACGACACCATTTTGCTGAGGGGTGTATGGTGCGGTGAGTTGGCGCTTAATGCCATGTGCAACACAAAAAGTAGAGAAGCAAGCTGATCAAAACTCCCCCCCATTATCTGACCTTGGAGTAACAATCTGAGAACCTGATTCTTTCTCAACTAAGGTTTTATATTGCTGAAATGTACTGAACACATCTGATTTATGTTTCAAAAAATACACCCACATTTTCCGACTGAAATCATCAATAAATAATAAAAAGTACCTAGACCCAGTAACAGATAGAGTGTTCATTGGTCCACATACATCAGCGTGAACCAATTGAAATACCTTGGAGGCTCGCCAAGAAGCACCATCTAAGAACGGTGTTCGATGCTACTTTCCAGCTTGACAGGCTCCACAAACTCCATGATTTTTAGTTTGGATCTCAGGGAGACCAGCAACCAAACCCTCCTGAGACAGTTGAGAGAGATAGTGCACATTCAAGTGCCCATAACGTTGATGCCAAAGTTTGCTGATGGAAGTACTCCTAGCGGCCAAAGCGTGCTCCTGAGAATCACCAAAATCAGCAAGTCTATACAAACCATGATCCTCAAGTCCCATAGCGACTTAGTACGAGTCTCCCTATCAACAATGCTGCAGGTGGACGAGCTAAAGATAACATCCAACTGGGGAGAATGCCACATGATCTGAATGACTGAGAGAAGGTTATGTTCCATGCCTAGAACATAGTGCACATCAAGAAAGAGTAAATTTCTTCCTCCTGAGTGAATCTGGACAGTGCCCTTACCAGCAACTGTGTACTCTTCGCCTCCTCCAAAAATGACAGAATCAAAGAACGGTTCGAAATTTTGTGAACCAATCCTGACAATGAGTAAAATGCCACGATGCCCCGAAATCAATATACTAGGCAGAAGATTGTACTGGATCTGTTGTTCTCTTTGCCATAAACGCATAGAATGCAAATTCTTTTTGCTCAGTCTGCTCCGCAACATTGGCCTTTTGTTGAGACCCTCCCTGCTTCTTTTGTTCAGAAGCCAATCAAACGTGACTGTCAGCCTTCATGTGACCTTATTTATGGCAATAACTACACTAAACGTTCTTTTTCTTCTTGCTGTCCTGAGAAGAACTAGAGCTTTTTGGCTGAAAAGATTGAGCCTTCCCCTTGTTCTTAGCAAAAGATTTGGCAGAGAACACTTGCTCTATGGAGGTGGTGGAACTGGTACTACTTCCAAACTGTTGTCTCCAGCGATCTTGCTACAAGAGGATAGTACACAGCTTTGGAAACTTCAGATCAACATTAGCAGATGTAATGTTGAGAGTCTCGATGAAATGTTCATAAGACTTAGGCAAACTTTTCAAAGTAATCACTACCATGTCCTCTTCCTCCATCGTTTGACCAATAGCTTCCAGTTGATCGCGAATGTCCTTTATCTTTGTCAGATGCTCTTGGAGAGGGGTCCTCTCATCCATCATTATCAAAAAGAGCATGTTCTTGAGAAAGAACGCACGACTCTTATCTAACATTTCATGGAGATCCTTGAGGTATGTCCAGACCTCAGCAATTGTTTTGCCTGACGGCACTTGTGGCAGCTGGTTGTCAGTGACTGAAAGCTTGATGAGCATGACAGCTTCCCGGTTGCATTCATCCCATTTGTCCTGGTCCTTTCCGGC
Organism: Sequoia sempervirens; assembly: GCA_007258455.2. Lineage (NCBI taxonomy): Eukaryota > Viridiplantae > Streptophyta > Pinopsida > Cupressales > Cupressaceae > Sequoia > Sequoia sempervirens. The sequence goes on from VDFB02217768.1 coordinate 144,895, forward strand.
TACAATGCGACGAGTTGAGTTCCCCAAAACGACCTGATCGAGACACCGATATTCAAAGATTGTAATCACGCGCTGCTTCCAAGTGTTGTAATTCTTCCCATTGAACTTCTGGCTACTTTTGAGCATTATATTTGTCAAAAATGCCATCACGTACACTAAGGTCAAACTGGTGAAGGCAAAACGAAAACAGAAACAGCAAAAATTCAAAGCAGAAACCCTAGCACGAATTCCGAGGCACTTTGAAGACAACCCAAAAGATTTGAAGAGCACCTAGAAAATGTCGTTGAAAACCCAGAAAATTTTCTGAATACCCAGAAAATTTCGACAACACCCACTTGCTCAAATTTCGAGGCATGAAAAACGAGGTACCCAGAAAAATCTAACGACAACCCAAGTCGGATCTTGAAAAACCCATCAAGAATCTGAAATCAAAAAAAAAAAATCCAACTTCAAACACAGGAGAAATCTTCAAAACCTTAGTTGCAAGTCGTGTTTTCAAAAAACACTAAAAAATGACTTTAGAAAATTCTGAAAAAATGCAGAAAAATACTGGAAATCGCGTCTATCAGCAGAGAGAATTCGCAGCTTAGCTAAGGCAAATGAAATGCATCCACAAAGACCAGAAAAAAAACGCCACAGAGAGACCCGTCGGGTTTAAAATCATGTCAAAAACGAAGATCGAAATTCATTAATAAAAATCGTGTGCTTTCTAAGACCAGACAGAAAATGCAGCACAAGAACTAGAGATGGCGTCTTCAGAAATGCAACAGAAAATGACGTCGGCCAAGAAAGAAAAAAAATTGCGTCCAAAGAAGCCACAAACTGAAAAAAATCGCACCCAGCAGAGGTCGCACGCGGGCCAGAAAAAAAACGCAAAAAAAAAAGGCGAAAAACTCAGGAGGTCACGCCAGGTATGCAGGAAGTCGCACGCCAAAAACAAGTACAAATCACGGCTTCAGATCACGTGGGTCTAGGGCACAAGTCTGCCAAAAAAAACTTGCGATTTTTTCCTTTAACAGAGGCACGAAAATCTTAAAGACAGAGGCACAAAATCTCAAGTGAAGATTTTTCACGAATTACAGATTTAAAAAAATCGCCCAGAAACCCTAGATGCTCTGATACCATGTAAATGGTAGAAAAACATTCTATTCTATTAACAGAAAAAAGATTACAATAAAAAGAAGTAAAATGTTGTAGACATTAAATGTCTATCTACTTCTAACTATTGACTACTGTAGAAACATTAGAAACCTAAACTAACTCATTACATTAAAACATTGACCATTAACTATATAAGAATATAATATTCTAACACAAAGCCCAATGTTTTCAGGCTCCAATGATGGCAAATATAGGCCTATACAACAGTAGGCCAGCAATTGTGAAAACACCCACAAGAGGGTGGCCTCCTAGGAGGGGCGACCTGCCCTATAAAATCAGGCCTTCTTCAATAAATACAAGTGAATATATGGGGGTGCCTACAATAGGAGATCCCAACGAAGTAATACCCAAAACGATGAACCAAGCCAAAATGAAACTATGAATGATTTATCAAATTCTGCCTTGGTAATGATAAAGTCCAGAAAACTCAGAAAACCACTTCAAACCTCTGAAAATCACCCTGGACATCAATACCAAACCAAACAAAAACGAAGCCAAGCCTTCACACAGAAAACCCAAAATCATCATCTCAAAAATATTTGAATATCTTCATCTTTCTTAGCCAAAAACATTGAAAATCAGAATATATGTGAAGCACAAGGTGACCCCTAAGTAGAATCACACCCAAACTTACTAGGGTGGATCTCTCACCACCGAAACCAACTCCCAAATAAAGAGGGTTTTCATTCTCAACATGCAGCAATAGACCTCTGGAGAAAATCCAGCAACATCCTGTTATGCAACCAACTAAGAGACGAACAAATGAGACTCAAAATGAGGTTATATAGAGTCCATGAAGAATTAGGGCGACCAAATTTGAAAAACTCCTTCCCTCCAAAAAGCCACGCCCTTCTCTCATTTGCTTTTTAATTAAAAATATATTTTAACTCCCCTTATGTCTCCCTTGGGTGTCCCACTATCCAGCCATCAAAAACACTTTTGTTGCTTTAAAAACAACTTAAGTGATTAAACTAGGTGCCAAGGTGCTTTTTGATGACCCTTCGACCCTCAACTTAAGTATAATGTAACTTTATAAAAACGTCTTAAGTGAGTAGTACAAATATTAAATAAATCAAACCTTAGCAAAACCCAACACCCAAACTGGAAAGACACTGCTGATGTAGCCTGGCCAAGACTAGCTACTAGAAATAGACTTACTATTTTTAGTAACTACTAAAAATAGTAAATACAGAGAAAACCCAAACTGGTATAAAAACTGATTAGCAATGTGACTTACTATAAACAATAAGTGATAGAATTGGCCCCTGCTAAAAATAGAAAGTCCTGCCTGAAACACCGAAAACCACCACAGAAAGGACTGGCATTGAGTTCCCTTACCAAACTCCACTTAACTTACAGGAACTCTGGAATAGGCTAATGGACATCTCCATTGCTCAGAGGCTAGGAGAGGACATTACAGTCCTCCCTCCCCAAGATTGCTTATCCTCAATGTTGGCGTAACAACTAACACCTCTAGAGTGCAAGTTGGTACGGATAGCTATGCACACTACGTGATGAGTGCTCTTCAAATTAGGAGGGGAAGCTCCCTCGTTGTGCAAACAAAATGCTTGAAAAGTAAACTAAATTAATTTTTGTCTTTTTGTCTCAACTGAAAGAGGCACAAGGTTTGCGAGAAACTTCGAGCGTTGCAGCCAAGGATTTTCTGGTTTCGTAAGTCCTAACTACAACTCAAAACTAACTAGCTTAAACTATCCAATCTCTTCAAGAAAACAGAGCATGAGGAAGTGGAGTGGGAATGATCTTACACGATAAACTGGGTACAGATTCACAACGTGAAGGCAAGGTGGGCACAACTATTTGCTTGTCTGAATAGGTTTATTATCACATACATCATACGATAAGCTTTAAGTATAGATTCTCAACGTGAAGGCAAGGTGGGCACAACTATTTGCTCAATCTGAATAGGCTTATTAGAAACACAACACAAAGGATAACCAACTAGGGGCAGTAAATTACATAGACGAAACACGCAGACAATTTACGATCGAACTAGCCACTATATCTAACTAAGATAAGCATTCACCATAATAACTGCATGAAACCCGAGTGGCATAACAATTCATGATCATAATAAATACTTGCAAACAAATACAGAATAAGCAATATTACAGGAAAGGTGGGCACAGCATATATTACTCTCTCGTGCAAAAGTTATTTACAAATGAGCTGAAAGCTCTTATTTATAGACATCAAAAGGTGTAGAGAACCCTAAAATCACCTTGAGTCAACTACAGTCTTGCAATGCATGCAAGATTTTATTGCCAAACCCTAATAAAGCAAACTATACAGTTAACTGGAAAGCTACCATCAGTTAACCGGTACATTTAATCTAAATGGACAATGTGCAAGCATGCACATCCTTATTGAAAGCAAGTTAACTGGAACACTACCATCAGTTAACGAAAACCCTAAATAAAAGCCTAACTCCTGTGAAGATAATCCCAAGGAAGAGATGTGCATGCATGAAATCAACAAGAACTCAAAATTGAAAGTCGAGTTAACTGCTGCTCTTGACTCTATCCTTAAAACTAACTACAGGTCACAACTGACTGATCACTCCCATTCATCACGGTCTATCACCTCGTCCAGGAACTGGTCGATTACCCCATCCTCTGGTACTTTGACTCTGTCCATGATGATAACTTACCTCTTTAACTCTTTGTCACCATCCTTGATCGTTTGCATGTATTCTTTTACATCTTCAGTTTCCCTTTTGAAACTAGCTATAATCACTGAGATGTGATCCAACTTAGACACCACAGGATCTCCTTCGAGATTATCACGAATCAGCTTCTCAAACTCGGCTTGTATTGTATCAAGTTCAACATACGTGCCATTCTCAAGAAGATAATGACATGGGATCTGAGTGACAAAGCCGCTGATGAGTGCGAGAGCTCTGACAACGTTATCTCTATGTGTATTCAACTTGGTAGAGATCTTCTCGTATGTCTCCATCCTGAAAAGATGTTGCTCTCTCCAAGCGAAAATCTTATTTTTCTCTTCATCTTCTTCCATGGCGTCATATGCAACTGCTAACTGAGATATGAAAACATGATCCTTCGCCATGCATTCCGCTACTGTAATCTCAAGAAACTGGATTCCCTGCCGAAGTCCATGCACATACTCCTCAACTAATATAACTCTGCAAGAAGGTGCCGACCTGTGACAATGAAGCTTCCAACCCAGTTGTCTAGAAGTCTACCATGATTGACTAACTGATCCAACTTTTGTTGTTCTGCAGGTGTACTTTGTGGAAGAACAGGTGCTCTACTTGGATTTCCATGAAAAAAATCAGAGTTATACTATCGAAGTTGACTGTTTTCAGCCTTAAGAAGTGTTTTATCTTCTCCATCCTTCATGACACGTTCTTCAAGATTATGTGACAATTTTGAGAAGGCTCACTTCTGTCTCTCGAGTGGTTCTGCCAAGATTCGCTTTGACGAAGGTAAAATCACCACCTCAACCTCGTCCAGGTTCTTACCCACTGGTGGCGTAGCAACTTCTATGACAATCTTTGATTTTGGAGTCTTCTCAACATGCACCTGCTTCTTGATTTTCTTGTTTGACCTCCCCTAATAAGGTTCGCCAAACTCAGATAAATCAAGATGATATGAAGGCTCTCGCCTTTGTCTTCGCAAAGATCTCTCGAGCCAACAAGTGTGAACAATATTATCAGCTTGAGGAGAGACTGTCCTTGATGTATCAACCTATGTAGGGTCAACTGTCTCTAGTGCTACTCGAACTGGTGGTTCCGGCTCTGAGTCTATATCAATAGGATGCACATGTGGTGCACATGGCGAACTAGGAGGTGAAAGATGTGGTTCAGCCTGTATGACTCTCTACTGGAATCTCAGGCACCTTTTCTACTTGTTTCTGCTTCTGTTTACCAATGTTCTTCCCCTTTGTGTTTCCGCTGAGTCTAACTCCTTCAGGGGGCCTCAAGATAACCTTAACCCGAGGCCTTAACCTTGACCTCGAGGTAGAAGGTAATGATGAAAATCCTACTGGCGGCTCTGACATTGGCACTACCTTGCACTTTCTTTTACTCTCCAAGAACTGCTTGCTAGTCTTGATAACTGATTTAGACACGTCCTCAATGGAAGTAGTCTCCCTAATGTACCAATCTGGTGAGCGAAGTGGCTGGCAAGCAACTTGATCTTTGACATACGAGCTAAGTAGAACCTCTTTGTCATCATCTGACAGACCCTCAACATCCTCTGATAAATAATCAGCAATCTGAGCAATAGTAAGTCTGCAGTAATGACGTCGACGGACTTCAAATTCATCCTCGCAATTTGCCCAAAAATCATCAAGTGTTAACTTATGTGCAATCCCTCGCTCTAACCTGGCTGCATAATGACCCAAAGGATCATAAGAACTCTCGATGTGGTACTTGAAGTTGAATTTCTCAAACTCGGTCGTCATAAACTTGCAATCAGCCGCAATCCTACATGTGTAATTACCCCATCCGAAAGGAAAGGAAATTGTTGACTTATGGCGACTGTGAAGAAAAGAGTGAACATGTTGAGCTTGTCTGAGAAATTCCATGAAAAGAACTCTGTCTAACAGGTATCTAGGTAACATTAGAGGCTCTCCGACATAACCATAAACTCGAATATATGTGAAAGTGGGGAATTGAATAAACCAATCTGCCCAATTCTCCATAGCTGATCTGACCTCTGATGAAATTCGGATGAGCATTTCATTGTCCAGATCCCTGACTGTCCTCATGAAAAAGTGATCATTCACCGCCCTGAAATCCTCTTCAACCTTAGAAAACTCCAACTAAGAGTAATACTCGTGAACATGCTAAACACCAAGAGTCTCGTTAGTCTTCAGGTGTCTGAAATTGCCTTGAGAGGCAACCAAGTAGACCAAGTAAAACACCATATGAAACTCGTGGATTTTGAGGAATCCAATAATCTGTTGGTGAAGGCACTCGCTAATCAACATGGCCCAGTCATAGTGCTTTGTACCATCAAGGATCCTAGAAATGATGTAAAACATCCATGGCTGGAAAGTACTAGCCTCCTCCTGACCTATAACCTGATTGAGTAGAGTTATCAAAACAGCAACTTCATCCTTGAATTCGCCACGACCAACCTTTTTCGGCATGTTGGTCTTCTGTATTTTCAACCATCTCTGAGCAACTTTTCTTTGTGATCACTCTTGATCTTCATACCATATCTTCTCACAAGCCTCAATGAGTACAGTGAAATTGTTTGAACGAGGAGGAATAGCGAAGAATTTTTCCACGTCCCTCGGCTTAAGGCTGCAGATGACTCTCCCATCAGCTGATCTAATTTGTCGTGTGGACGAGTCGTAATGCTTGATGCAAGCAAGAACAAACTCGAGATCGAAAGTTATGACGGGAATAGACGTTGCTGCCAGCAACCCAGAACGTTCAAGATTCTTCAATATATTGCTGCTAACGCCCTCCAAACTGCTCAGGTTAACCACCGGATAGACATGATCTAAGTCTGTGTCTAAAGTTTTCACAAAATCATGCATCAAGACCGATTTGGTCTTATAATCTATGAGATTGAACTGCATTTTGAAAATGAGGACTTTTGACTATGAAGTTGGGTATGTTCGGACAATTTTCCGAAAAGGCTGAAAAAGCTCTAGACAAGGCTTTTAAAAATAGCTTATGGCGGGAAAATTTTCCAGAATTTTTCTGAAACGTGGATTTTGTGTAGAACTGAATTCTAAGCAAACCCAGATCAATAAAAATTCAAACAAATGAGTTTTAGCTAGGCATGCAGAGGTTTTTCAGTTTAGAAAAGCAGGGGTTCTAGAGCTCACTTGGGGCAATTTTTCCCGAGAAAATCTGGAACATGGGTTTTGTGCAAAACGGAAATCTAAGGCAACCCAGATAACTCGATTTTGAAAAATAAGTGTTTTTGACCCACATGCAAAGGAATTCTTGGAAAAAAGCACAGAGCTTTAAAATAAAGTTGCGGGGCAATTTTCTCGAAAAAATCTAAGACATGGGTTTTGTTGTTGACGCTGAAGTATGTGAACCCAGATGATCAAACTCTGAAAATTTTGCCATTTTCTTTGACATGCGAAGAATACCTAAGACGAGAAATAGAAGAAATTAGACAAAAGATAGAAGTTTGTTTTTTTGTTTATTCTGCTTTTGTAGAAAATCGCCTATGCTTGACTGAGATTTGATGAAACCTTCATGCAAATGAAAAATGGAGTCTGGAATATCCTTCCTTTGAACAAACTGAATCCGTTGCTACGAAGAATACTAAAATTTGACACCTGTAGCACCTTCAAATCTTTGTTTGCTCAAGAAAGGCGTATTTCCTCTTGCTTGCAATGATGAATAATGGACGCCTAAGTCTAAATAAATAGGAATTTATCATCAAAGGTGTGATAAATACAAGCTTTTCCTAAAAATAGCGCCTGTCTTCTGATTGGTCCTCTAAAACCAACGCCTAGCCTGTGATTGGCTTTCAAAATAGTTAACTGAATGATCAATATGCCCTAAATAAAGCACCACCTTAAGACTTGACATAAAATAAAGTGTCATGCTTTAATATCTTGACATAAATAAAGCGCCATCTTTAAGACTTCAGTTAAGACTTGACATGCAATTTAATTAAGTCAACATGCAAAATAGAAACTCAATATGCAAGCTAGTTAACTGAACATGCAAATCAGTTAACTCAACATGCAAAACTGAAAAAGCACCTAACATGCAAAGTTGTTAACTGAAGATGCAAACCTAGAAATCATCCACTTCAACTGAAAGTCGAATTTCAAATATTAAAATAATATTAAAAATCCTTTTATAGGGCGCACAAATTAACTTGAGTTTGAAAAATCAACCTTTAACTTTTGGCGTTTTTCCAGACTTAAGCCATTTTTCATGAAAATTGGATCTTGAACCCTCTTCAGAGCCTCTATTCAACCCCTGGCTTTGATTGACTGACATCACCGATTGACTCGCTGACAGTTGCATTGCAGAGCAGGATAAAATCTAACCAAATCACTCCTTGAGAGTGCAAATCATAAAACTAAGATTTGAGGGCTCAAAAATCCAAGCGCCCTTTGCAAAAGCTGCGCTTTTTCTCAAACTTAGCCATATTTTCATCATCTTCATTCCGTACGAAGGTAAACTTGAATCCTTCGTAACTTCTATTTGGCAAAACTTCAAAACTGAATAACTAGCTCACTGCGGAGCTGGCTCCATTCCACACAACAACTTCAAGAGAGCACTTCCTCTCAAAACATCATTTGGAGGTTGAAAATCAAGAGCGCCTTTTTCAAAATGTGCTCCTACTCCAGAGAGCCATTTTTTCAACTGGCTAAAAATATCACTAAACGTCCGGCTGCAAGCTACTGAGTCATTTTCTGATCTTGTTGGCCTATTCTTATGATGATCTTAAGTCATTTCAACCTGATAAAGTGCAACATGAAATTCCTTTAAAGCTTGATGCGATACCTTTTAGACAAAAGCAACACCAGTATAATCCTAAAATCTCAAGTACTATTTACTCTGGAATTCAAAAAATGCTAGATGCACGAATTATCTTTCCTATCCATCATACAACATGGATAGCTAATATAGTTCCAGTTCGTAAGAAGAATGGAGAAATATGTATCTGTGTAGATTTTTGAAACCTCGATCAATTGTCACTTAAAGACAATTATCCTATCATTTGCCAATAATGGATCAAGAGTTACAAACTGGAACTGGAACTGAAATGATGTCTATGTTGGATGGATTTTCAGGTTATAACTTGATTGAGGTAAGTGAATCAGATCAGCATAAAACTGCGTTTACTACTCCTTGGAGTACATTTGCATATCGCAGGATGCCTTTTGGATTGATCAATGCAGAAGCAACTTTTCAGAGAGCTATGGATTTAGCTTTTCATGGTATCTTGGGAAGATATATTGTGGTATATTTAGATGATCTTACTGTCTTTTCCAAAGATCGTGAAAATCATCTTTTTCATTTGCAAGATGTGTCGGAAAGATGTCGCAAGCATGGTATTTCTCTTAATCCTAAAAAGTCAGTGTTTGGGGTAACAGAAGGAAAACTTCTTGGACAAGTTGTATCCAAAGAAGGAATCAAAATTGATCCAGAGAGAGTTAAGTCTATCCAAAATCTTTCTTTACCAGCCAGCAAAACTGTTGTTCATTCTTTCTTTTTCTTGAGAAGATTTGTACCTGATTTTGTTGAGAAAACTCGAAATATCGTTGATATGATGAAAGGGAAAACCACTTTCCGTTGGAATGTTGAAGGTAGAGTTGCCTTTTCTGAAATCAAGGATGCAATTGCACATGCACAAGTGTTGGCTTGTCCAGATTATACTAAAGACTTCATCATGTATAGTTATGCTTCTGAGCATACTATGTCTGCAATTTTGATGCAGAAAAATCAAGAAGGAATTGAATCTCCCATTGCTTTTATGAGCTGCCCTTTGAAGGCTCATGAACTCAAGTATTCCTTAATGGAAAACAATGCTTTTGCTGTGGTAAAAGCAGTTAAGTATTTCAGATTTTATATTCTGAATTCATATACTATTGTTCTAGTTCCTGATACAGCAGTCAAATCTATTCTGACACAACAGGATTTTGGTTCAAAAAGAGGTAATTGGGTAGCTAAGATTCAAGAATATGATCTTGAAATCAAGCCTACTAAATTGCTTCGTGGAAAGGGTCTGTGTCAACTTATGGCTGAGAACAATTTAAAAGAAGAAGAACAAAATGTTTTCGATGATCTTCCTAAGGTATTGTTTGTTAGTACTACCGATGAATGGTATTCAAACATTGCCTATTTTCTAACTTATGGAGAATGTCCAACGCATTTGTCATTTAAAGAAAAGAGAAATTTGAAGCTTAAAGCTGCAAACTATGTTCTTTGGGACAGTGGTTTATATAAATGGGCCAGTGATGGTAATTTTCAATGTTGTGTTAATAAAGCATAGCAAGAAAAATTGCTGGAATCTTTCCATAGTTTGTCGTGTGGTGGACACTTCTCACCGCCAGTTACAGCACATAAGATCTTAAGAGCTAGATACTACTGCCCAACACTCTTTCAAGATACATATGAATGGGTGTGCAAGTGTGCAAAATGTCAACAGTTTGCTGGCAAACAAAAGTTAGCAGCGCTGCCTCTAAAACCAGTGGTAATTGAAGAACCTTTCAGACAATGGGGAATTGACTTCATCGGTGTTATTAATCCCTCTTCAAGCGCTAGGCATTCATATGTCCTTACTGCAACAGACTATTTTACCAAATGGGTAGAAGCAATTCCAGTAAAACAAGCCACCTCTGAAGTAGTGTGCAGATTTCTTAAAGAAAATATCATCTCTAGGTTTGGTGTTCCATATAAGGTGGTGACGGATAATGCAGCTACATTTTCCTCTTATGAGTTAACTCAATTTTGTTTTGATTATAGTATTATCTTGGCTCACTCTTCTAATTATTACCCTCAAGGTAATGGTCAAGCGGAATCCAGTAATAAAAACTTGGTTACCATAATCCGAAAGCTTGTACATGAAAATAAGAGAACATGGCACAAGGCGTTGTATGATACTTTGTGGGCTGACCGAATCACACCTAAAAGAGCCATTGGCATGTCTCCATTCCAATTACTCTATGGGTTGAATGCAAAAATTCCTATTACTTTGGAGCTTCTAGCTCTTAAGTTGGCCAAGGCTGTTGAAGACGACACATTTGAAAGTTCCTTGGATAAACGAATAATGTATCTTTCACAATTGGAGGAGCAGAGATCGCAAGTGGTGGATCGTATCAATAATCATCAAAAGCAAGTCAAGGCACTCTTTCATAAGAAAGCAAAGCAGAGAGCATTTCAGATTGGAGATCGTGTTTTGCTTTGGGATAAAAGAAGAGAACCCAAAGGCATGCATGGAAAATTTGATTCCCTCTGGCGTGGACCTTTTACAGTTCATCAAATTGTTGGTGAAAACAGCTTTCTATTGGCCTATAAAGATGGTACTCCATTTGCACTACCTTATAGTGGGCAGCATCTAAAGCACTACTTTGAGTAAGGCTTCAGAAAAAAATTGTACATAAGTCCTTTAATCTTTAGGTCCTTTGGTCTTTTATTTTTGTTTTATTGTTTTTCTTTTAGTGTCTTTTGTTTTGTCAACTCCGTAACCCAATGGATACTAAGGCACATAAGATTCTGGATTCTACTACTTTCATTTTCGAAAGGAAGTTCCCCAGTCGAAGCCAACTGTTATCTCTAATTTTTAACTTGTTAAAAATTGGGATAACCTATTAAAATTTTGAATAAAATTGAAAATTTTCTCTACTGAGGCACGTTTCACGAAGTGCAGACGTTGGAAAATTTCAGTTTTAGATATATGGTTCCCTTGGACATCCATTTTTCTTTATTCCTGATTGTTTTCATGAGTTTTTGAGTCATTTTCCTTACGTTTTTGGCCAATTTCGGGTTTTATGGCTTCACTGCAAGTAGGAGATTGAGTTTCTTATTTGAAGTTAGTAATAGAAACTTTTTATCTCTATTGCAAGTGATTTTGTTTTTAAATTTTTCATTTTAAGTCATTTGTAGGAACTTTTTGTGTAACTTACAAGTGTAGGAACTTTTAGAACACTTTACAAGTTACTTTTTAAAAAGTGAACTTGCAATTTGTCTTTAAAATCCCGATTTCACTTAAGTTACTTGTTATGAAGTCTAAAAGTTCCTATTTGAGTCTTTTCTTTTAAATTTTACTTGTTTTGAGTCTTCAAAAGTCCAATTTTAATTAAAAGTCACTCGCAAAGACCTCCAAGAGTTCCGATTTGAGTTATTTTAATAAAAAGCCACTTATTACATGCTTTTAAAGCCCAATTTAGGTCTTTTAGTGAAAATAAACTTGTAATGAGTTGTTTAAAGTCCGATTTGGATCTTTTCATTTAAGTTTACTTGTAAAGTGTTATCAGAAACCAAATTTCACTTGGTGCGAACTTGCAATTGATTCAAAAAGTTCCGATTCAAGTTTAGATCATTTGAAGTCATTTTATTCCTTGTTTTGAGTCATGAAAATCCTGACGCCATTGATGGAGAGTGCAGTTTGTGTTTGAGTTTGCTTCTTCTCCTCTTTTCATGGTGGATTTTTAATGTTTGGCTACAATAAGAAGACTCCCAGCTGTGATAAATCAAGTAATCTTCTTTGGTTGAGTTTGTGCAAGTCGCCTAGGGTTTTTCTTCCTCTTTTTGGCTTGCAATCTCTTGTTGCAGGTATGTTTCTTTTTATTTAAATTGTTTCTATTCATTTTAATGTCTTTGTTTTATGAATCTCTTGTTATTGTGGCGCCATTGTATGGAGAATAAGATTGCATATTTAAAAAAAAACGTGTTTTGCTGAAAGTGACGTTTTTCCTTTCCATTTCAAAACGACTTTCATTGAAAACGCCTCTCATTTCATTCACATACCTTTCATTAGTTAAAAAAAAGTCATTATTTTCTGCTATTTTTCATTCGCCATTCCAAAACGTGCTTTGATAAAACGCGTTTTCCTTCATTTATTTCAACGCCATTCAAAAATGTTCTTCATTTTATCTACCATTCATTGAATAACACGTTTTTGAAAATGCCTTTCATCCAAACGTCTTTCTTTCCATCCAAAATGTGCTTCCATTATTTTCCATTCAATTCGCCTCCATTTCATTTCAAAAAAAAAAATGCCTCTTTCATGAAAACACCATTCATTTCCATTCTCTCATCCATCCATCTTATCCCTTCACCTTTAATTTTATTCACCTTTCATTCACATTCATTCATTTCATTTACATGTCTACCATTTCTCCACAATCTCATTGCCATTTTCTGCATAATAAAAATGATGCCCTTGGCTGCAAATCGGGATTTTGTAAACTCATTGCAAGTAGGAAGTTTTGGTCAAGAAAGTAAGCGAAAAGTTTTAAAAATAAAACTTGCAATGACTTCCTATTTTTCCTACTTTACACTTTTCACTTGCAATATGCCTCAAAAAACCTATTTTACACTTTACTTGCAGCCAGCTTTCAAAATCCCGAAACGCTTTACAAGTGCCTAAAAGTCGGACTTTTTAAGCTTGACCGCAAATGCAAGTTAAAAGTTTTGACTTATAGTTTTCAAAGATGCAATCTAACTTTTCCATTTGTCATGAAAAGCACATGTCCCTTTCACTTGCATATCAATCTTCCAAGATCCAAAATGAGTTATAATGCTCATTTTTTGCCCTCCTACAACAAGAACACCACTCTGAGTTTGAGTCTTCATCATGTCTACATATGTTGATGTTGATGATGTCTTAACTTTATGGAGTTTCCATCGCAGCCTTGTAGATTCTTGTTCAATGACAGAGGAACCAGCTTCTCCACCAAATAAAAAGATGAAGTACAAGTATGATAAATATCATAATGAGATTTCTCCATCTCATGTTGTCTCAAACATCGAAGAAATCAGAGACACGGAGATCGGGCATGTTGATATAACTAAGTTTCTTAAGAGAACTGAGAAATCAACTTCATATGATATGTAGTTGTTGCTAAGAAGTCATATTCATTTGGTTTCCTCTTTTCCTGTTGCTGCCCTAGAACCAGAGTTTGTCCTTGCATGTCCAGCTCGCTTTGACAGAGAATCCAGAACTATTAAAGATGATGATGGTAATGTGGTCATTAGGTTTGATCCATAAACCATTAATAGAATTTTCAGAGTTCCAAATGCGCCAATATATTCAGACATCTCAATAAAGAGTGCTCTTGATCACTATGAACAAAAGAAAGTAGATTGTATACAACATATCAACACTAAATGGCTTCTAAAGCGTCGAACTTGTTTGTCTCAGTGGCCCAAGCTACACTGATCTGAATTCAAGGAAGAGATCAATGATATAATCACACTTTTGAGCAGGATAATGGGATTGAAATTTTCTAATGTTTTTGAGAAGTGGATGTACAAGTTCATAGTGCTGATAAGGAAGGCACAACACCCAATCTTCTGGGGTGAGATAATCAGTGATAGTTTATGTGAGCAGCTTGCACAAGCTCCCACTACGCTCACATTCCACATGAACTCCTATTTGGTCTACATAGCAGCTTCATTGAGGCAATTTTCAGGCCTTTCCACCAAAGGAGATAGATCACTAGTTCCAGTTTGGGAGTATTATGATCAGTTGCCTTTGAGACCAAGTAGAATTCATTACAGGAGAGTCCAAGATGCATTCTTTGGTCATTTCATGTGTCTATTTGACAAGACCTTACAGAACAACAGAGTATCTGAGGCTGCTTGGAAGAAGGTGAATGAATATGGTTGTCTTTTTCTCCAGTTTCCCACTTTTACCTACATGAGTTGGCTGTTTTGAAGATCAACCGTACATGCTTCCAAGATATCCGATGGATAAAATCATTTTAATGGAGCTTGCAAGGCAGTTGATGACAGTACATGCACGACAAGCTATACAACATAAAGCTGGAGTAAGCATCTCTTCTCATAATCCATTACAGATTGGGAGATACTCTTTGACAACTACTTTAAAAGCAAAGGCAATGGAAACTGAAATTCAAGAGATCAAATTGAAAAGATTCAAGGCAAGAACGGATTTTGACTACAAAGGAATGAAGGACAAAATAAAGAGAGCTTTCACACATGTACATCGCCTTGAAGATATTTGGGTAGATCTTCGAACAGAGAAGGACATCCGAAGAATGGATTATTGCAGACTCACAATCGAACAAATCTGAATTTGATCACAGAAGGAGTGATTGATGATGGACAGATTTTAGATCCAGAGTATGAGGAACAAAGGGTTGCTGACGCTTCTATTCCAGCAATACAGTGGTCTCATAAGGAATCTAGTTCTATCTTTAACAGATTCCAATCAGTTTTGGCAAATACTAATTCTTGGCTTAAGAGTATAGGCGTCAAAACCATTAAAATCAGAGTTAGTGATGATGATGATTCAGTTGGAACTGTTGGACTGAAATTAGAAGTTAGAGACAAATCTAAGGAAGGTGCTTCTTCTTCAGGAACCAGAATTAAGTTAAAAGTCAGCTGTGCTATGGAAAAACTTTTGAAAAAAACAACATTAAAAGGAAAGGAAGTTAAAGTGACGCAGATCCAAATCATTGATCAGCAAGAGGGAGATGTTCTTGAATCTCCTACTGTTCTAAGTATGATGTCTCCTCATATTGATGCTGCACCAGTATCTATATTGTCTCCTATGTCTCAAATTGATAGTGATATTGATTCTTTCTCCACGGTTTTTGTTTCTTCTATTGCTCCTACGGAAATTGCTCTTCGTACTTCAACTTCATCTGCATTGACCACTTCTATGGAGAACATGCATGATAATTTGGAGGATGTTTTTGATGCCAATCTGATGTATCCAATGACATCATAGATGACACTTCCAGAGATAGATACATCAGTTGCAAGTTTTGATTGCTTTATGGCTAATGCTGATCACAATATGCCACCTGAGCAAACTCTTGTTGCAATTCAAACCGAGACGTCTCCTAGGGTAACAACTGTGGTACAGAATGAATCTGTTTCTGCACAAACCACAGTTGCTGTTTCAGATGCAAATACATTGGATCTTCCTCCATGGTTGAGTTTGTTAATGATACTGAGCAGCTTCGGGTTCATCCTTCCAGCCTCGAGTAAAGTCATAAATAAATGTAGCCTATTGGCTATTTATTTATATGTGAGAATAAATGAGTATGGGCGCATCTCTTTGTAAATAATATATTTCTTATTCTGGGCCGACCTTCTTTGTAAATTATATTCATTGATTATTGGCCGACTTGTTCAAATTGTAATTTATGTTGAGGCCGACCTTGTGAGATCTCTTATAGGCATGTATTTATAAGAGACCACTTCTCTCCTTGTAAAATCCATCAAGCGAGTTCGTTTTCTCTCCTTCATTCAAGTGCAAATTTTCTCCAAGAGCAGATTGCGAATTTTTGTAAGTGCAGATTTAGAGAGGGCAGATTATTATCTGTTGTGCATCTAGTGTAGGTGCTGAATATTGGCCTTGTGATTGGCCTCATTGTAAAGAGAATTGTTGCCATTATTATATATACAAGAGGATCTTTGTTGCTGGGTTTTTCTCCCTCAAGTGGAGGGTTTTCTCAGGGTATCTACTGTGTTATTGTCTGATTTGAATTAATTCTCTGTGTATGTAAATCTGATCATTAGTTTTCAACATGGAATCAGAGCGGGTTAAGGAAAGATTTAATCAGATTTTTCTATGCATAATCTTGGAATTGGATTCATAATCTGGCTAATCGGGTGGAGACGGAAACCTTCGCTAGATCGTCCTCCATGTGGATTACTTTTGTTCGGCACTCTTAAGAGTTGCGGACGAAGGAGTATCAACCAGAGATTGTTGCATTGTCACTGGAGTTCACCACACTAAGAATCGTGAGCAGATCATTGGTCAAAGACCGAACCAATCCATTAGTGTCACTCTTGGCGAGGCATCCAATACCAATTCCGTTCTGCTGGGCGTATGGAAGCTTTCACAAACTGCTAGCATTGTCGGTCAAGCTCCTGAGTTCGAAAAAGAGGACAACCTCCATCTTGGCGTTTGTGGTGAGGCAACGCCACCCTGGGCGGAGCCTAAGATCACTGGTGTATGTCTCTGAAGATCGAGTCTAGTTTCAAATCGGGCATCTTCACTCGCAAATTTGGGATTTCCGTAAATTGCAGGAATCTTCTACATACGGGCGACGAATGTTCATTGAAGTGCGATCTATAGCCGCTAGTCGGGTCTGGAGGACATTTCCGTTGAAAGGAAGTGACCCAAATAACTTCCAACGCATCTGGTAGACGGAGCTCAGACGGACCTGGCCGGTTATATTTCGGATTCTATCATTGTCATTGCTTGTGACGCTGGATAATCATTTCATCGAAATTCATCATCTCGGGTGATATGGAAGTAGGACGTCTTATGTTGGCTAGGCGCTATTGCATTTAAGATGGTGATTGAATATCCATGTCAAACTGAAGCATTCTTCATTAGTGTCGCATCAAGGAAGCTTTCGAGGCCTTCTTTATGCTGATCGATGGTTGCTTACGGCCCATCTGATGTAAGGTCGTTTCTTATCATCCTTCTTTCACAGTTGGCTGGCTATAGGTGTGATCGCATTCCTGTCTCACATTCCCGTCATCTCTGTTTGGAATCGGTACAGGAGAAGGGGCGATCATCCATTATGATCTTCTGCGCACCTTCCTGATAGTCACGGAAATCTGGGGATCATGTTGAAAGCACCCTTGAGAGAATCGGCATCTTCATTGATAAATCCCTACGGGATTCATGATCACGCAATGAAGACATCTTGTCTCCGTCTATCGATCTTCACCTATGTATGTTGTTCTCTGACCTGTTTCGACGGGATTAGCACTTATTCAGTTTCGCCTATTTCTGCAGTCGGGAGTCCCTTTGTCTCTTGATCGGGGAAGTTGATGCCACCAGGAGGGCGGCCTTCATGAGTGTAATGGTGGTAATCTGCGAATGGTGGTAGAGTGGCGCCGGCCAGAGCCATCAACTCTGTATCTCCTGTTGTGAAAGGTATCTTGGCCTCGGAACTGCTCAAAGAAAATTCAAGGGACTCGCATCTAAGCTGATGAATATTGGAGCTGCAAATAAGTCACTCCTGCAACTGATTGAAAGCTTTTGAAGACTGAACAGTATTGAGGTCTTGGAGCTTATCTGCGAGGATGCACAAGACTAATTGGGATCAATTGAAACAGAATGCTATTAAGAGATAAGTATTCTTTGATTATTTCCTACTAGGCTGAAATTCAATTTGCTATATTGTGCAATCATTGTTTGATCTTGTGTGTAGAAAAGATTGTGTTGTCCTTCTCTTGAATAGTGATCCCTGATTGAGATCCCTTGGAGTCACTTTTTCATTCATTTTGAGATCATCAATATCATTCTCTTGGTGCATACTCTATGATGTTGCCTTGAGAGGCCTGATCTTATATGCCGGCTGCATATTGCATCTAAGAAATCTGAGTTGGACAGATTTTTTTTTATTTATTTTTTTTAATGCTGAGATTAGCGTTCTTGAGAAGAAAGAGTTATATCAGAATTTAATAAAGATAAGGCTCATTTTTCTTGAGATAGTAAACTTTGTGTGATTCTAGTCTTGATATTTCTTTGGATAGTTATAATCTGTTAGTAATCTCTCTCTAAAATGCTTTGTGAACAGCTAGAAGTAGGAAAGTGATGAGAGATTGCTTAGCGATGAAAAGCTTGAGGCATCTTATGAGGAAGTCATGCCAACCAAAGAAATGATCAAGCATAAAGTCACACCTTGCAGCTATGGAACTGAGCTGGTGGTTAGAGGGAGTTCACTTCCAGAAGTCTTCTTTGCAATCTCTGAAGCAGGGATTAAGAGGGAGTTTTGTAACTCACTGAGAAGAAGTGAAGATTACTGTTTTGCAAGGCTAGGTGCTAAATCCTTAGAGCATCCCTTCAGCTATTGAGATCAGAATTGCTCAAGACTGTCATCTGGATCTATCATTGGTAGCTCTGCAAACCTATTCAGAATAGTGAAATTTGGGATGAGGTCGAGGAGGACTATCCTGAACTCTCTACAGTACCAGAGGTGTGCGCTGGAAAAAATTTATCTAAGTCAAGTGTTGTAGGCAATCTTGAACGAAGAGGTCAGAAGGTTGATGCAAGTGCTTGAAGATTCAGAGGGAGCTTGCAGAGCCTAAAGAAGATGGTAATCTTGTTGCAGCTAAACATATCCTGAGATACTTGTGTGGCACAGTTGGATATGGGTTGAAGTATACTTCAGATGTAGACTTGGAGTTACTTGGTTTCACTGATTCTGATTGGGCAGGTTGTGTCACAGATCGGAAGAGCACCTCTGGTTGTTGCTTCAGTTTGGGTTCTGCTATGATTTCCTGGTGCAGCAGGAAGCAGTCTTCTGTAGCATTGAGTACAGCAGAGGCTAAGTACATTGCAGCTTGCATGGCAACTCGGGAAGCAGTGTGGCTTCGTAAGCTCCTGGCAGGATTGTTTGGACAATCAATGGAGTCTACTATTATTCATTGTGAGTTGTGCGAAGCCTCTGTGTTTCATGACAGCTCCAAGCATGTTGAGATCAAGTACCACTATATCAGAGATATGGTACTGCGGAAGGCTGCACAGTTGAGGTACATCAACACTGATGAACAGATGGCAGATATTCTCACCAAGCCCTCATAATAAAGTGTACTTTCGAGATAAGTTTGGTATGGTGGAGAATCCACCTTAACCGAGAAAGAGTCTCGACGTGACTGTTTAATGAGTTCTTCTCTGGGAGAGAAGTTCGAGGTGAAATCCCTTGTTAATGCATTTTCCTCCGAGACGAGGAATTTGAGGTGCAAGCCCTTGTTAATGCATCTTCTTCTGTGACGGAAGAATTTGAGGTGAAAGCCCTTGTTTCCACCCTCTGAGAGAGTCATGGTGGATGTCATGTGTGTGACTCCATGACA
Source organism: Sequoia sempervirens (assembly GCA_007258455.2). Classification (NCBI taxonomy): domain Eukaryota; kingdom Viridiplantae; phylum Streptophyta; class Pinopsida; order Cupressales; family Cupressaceae; genus Sequoia; species Sequoia sempervirens. The sequence goes on from VDFB02217768.1 coordinate 164,546, forward strand.
ACATCACGTGAGAGAGTCCGTGATGATTTCTTGTGTACTTGTGTTTTCACCCTCTGGGAGAGCCATGGTGAAAGTCACGTTGAGGTGACAACATCACGCAAGTGATGAACACTTGTACTTACCATTGCATTTTCTTCTGTGACGGAAGAATTTGAGGTGAAAGCCCTTGTTTCCACCCTCTGAGCTGAGTCATGGTGGATGTCATGTGTGAGACTCCATGACATATGATGTACTTGTGTTTCACCCTCTGAGAGAGTCATGGTGAAAGTCACGTTGAGGTGACAACATCACGCAAGTGATGAACACTTGTACTTACCATTTGATGGTTGATATCGAGATGATATCTAATATCACGTTGAGGTGATATCCTTCTCTTTATATCTGATTGCAGGCAATGATAGCTGATGGACTTCATACTGAGATAATTCGTGTTGTGTAGCTGGAAGTTCTCTCCCTAGCTGAGAGGGAGTGTTAATGATACTGAGCAGCTTCGGGTTCATCCTTCCAGCCTCGAGTAAAGTCATAAATAAATGTAGCCTATTGGCTATTTATTTATATGTGAGAATAAATGAGTATGGGCGCATCTCTTTGTAAATAATATATTTCTTATTCTGGGCCGACCTTCTTTGTAAATTATATTCATTGATTATTGGCCGACTTGTTCAAATTGTAATTTATGTTGCGGCCGACCTTGTGAGATCTCTTATAGGCATGTATTTATAAGAGACCACTTCTTTCCTTGTAAAATCCATCAAGCGAGTTCGTTTTCTCTCCTTCATTCAAGTGCAAAGTTTCTCCAAGAGCAGATTGCGAATTTCTGTAAGTGCAGATTTAGGGAGGGCAGATTATTATCTGTTGTGCATCTAGTGTAGGTGCTGAATATTGGCCTTGTGATTGGCCTCATTGTAAAGAGAATTGTTGCCATTATTATATATACAAGAGTATCTTTGTTGCTGGGTTTTTCTCCCTCAAGTGGAGGGTTTTCCCAGGGTATCTACTGTGTTATTGTCTGATTTGAATTAATTCTCTGTGTATGTAAATCTGATCATTAGTTTTCAACAGAGTTCAATCACTTTAAAGAGAAAGAAACAAGCAATATCTCTTGATGTGTTTCATTTCCAACAACTGAGGAAGTCTAAGCCAAAGGTTGCAAAGAAAGCCAAAATGGTTTCACGAGTGGTTGTAGACAGCAATAAAATGAAATATGCAGAAGTAGCTGAACCTCTTTCAGATAAACCACAAGAGAAGATGCAGGTGTCCAATTACAAATTCACCAGGATAGAGTTGGGAAAGCAAACTCACGCCAATTTGATGCAAGATGCTCAAAGTTCAGTAACAGTCTTAGCACAAAGTTATGATGAACGCTTGGCCAAGACAGAAAAAATGAAAGAGGGAAATGCACATCTTATTTCAGTTATTCAAAAGATTACCAAATCTTAAAAAATGATTGATTCATTGTCTTCCTCTATTTCTGAAGAATCTATTAAACAAGTTTAAAAAGTTGGACAAAAAGCAAGGGCAGTTGATTCTTGGGTTGATCAATTGATAAATCAAAGTACTCAAGTGATTAAAAAGGTTCTTGATGTGATAACTAATGTAAAGATAGTAAAGTTGAAACTACGCCAAGCTTCTGACACTTTCAAACAAAGCTTGGAATCTATGGAAAGTAATTTGAAGAGTTGGTATGCTTTGAATGAAGAATGTTTGGAAATCTTATGTGCCAATGCAATAATACCAAACAGAGAAATGTATATTGAGACTGAAGAGCTCCTGTTAAACAAAACATTGGTATTCAAAGAGCTCATTTCAAATATACAGGTTGCTCAAGAGATGGTGGTTGAAGCAGAACAGGATATCATTTCAAGCTTTGAAAAGGAGTCTTGCAAGCTAGAGGATCAAAATGGTGAAGTACTTCCTGAAGATGCTATACTTTCAGCATTAACAGCAAAGTTTCATCAGGAGCTAGAAGCTGAAACCTTCACTGTGTAGTCCATCAGCAGATTTGTAGATCATCATGCATTTCTTAATAAGTTGCAGATTGCATTAGAAGAGCATCGATTGTCAATCATCAGATGTTTTGACACCATCATAAAAACACTTGTTGTTGCCAAGAACACTCAAGGGCCAAATCTTGATGAACTAGAAATTCCATTCATAAATTTCAATGTTTCAAAGATAGCCATGGAAATAATTGAAGTGTTATTTAATTTTCAGTTTTGTTCCTTTTGGACAAATTACATGTAAAGGCAAAAATTGTAATTACATGTAATCAAATTACAAGTCAAAATAAATTAGGATTGTAATTTGGAATAAGTCAATTGCAAATAGTTGGTGGTTGAAAGAATTTCTCAAGTTAGTTGGGATCCTCCCACCTTTTTCTCATGACTTCTCTCCTATAAATACTTGAGGGGATCTTTTGTAATTTTTTATCTTTTTGGCAATAGAGAGAACTCTGCAGAAATTTACAGCAAAAAAGACTTTGTGTTTTATATATGTAAACCTGATTTTCAAACAATACAAGGAAAGGATATAAGGTTTCAAACTTTGTGTTGAATCTTATTGCATGATATTACTATGTTCTTATGTCATAGTGATACAATTTTCTGAATTATTCTTGTGATCTCGTGGGGCTATTGTGATAAGACTTTGGTCTGATTTCTTGTAGTCTTTGTGCTATAAGTTTGAAAGATTAAATTAGTTTAATTTGTGATTAGGAGTTGAGAAGAATTATAAGTCTTTGTGCTTGTGATAATTCTCATATTAAGTGATTCTTGAATGCATTATACTTACAGACTTTGTGCTGTTATATGTTGCAACTTGTTCTTAAATTATCTTTCTAAAAGGGTAGATAGGATCTCAAATTCTCAAGACTTTGTGCTTGGAGATTGTTTTCCCGTCCCGGAGGAGGTGACGGAAGTCTTTGTGCTTTCAATTTTCTTAAAAGTTATTGTTACTTTTCTATGAAGAGAAAAGAATATAATCTTTTCTGAAACAAGAGGAAAGGTTGTTGTTCCATCCATTTTAGTTTTAGTTAGTAAAAAAGGGGGAGCCTTCCCTAAATTAGGAGAGTATTATACTCACACACTATGGCTGAAACCACCATTTTGCTAAACCTCACAAGTTTGCAAAATATTCAACCAACAAATCTAACGGAGACAAGCAACGGAGAGATGAACCTAACACGGACAGGATAACCACCTGAGATCACCAGAAAAGAGGCATTTAAGGTTCCAAAAGCTTGGGCGCCTTTTGAAAAATGTGCTCTTTTGCTTTTCTCTCAGACCTTCCGACCAAGATTTAACCCCGAGTTCCTCTCGTGTTTCCAGCTTCTCAGCAACTCCGATTGACGTGCTAACGGATGCAACACGAAGCTGGACTAGGTGTGAAACAAACCTCAAAGGTGTCATTTGATCAAAAACCTTGATCTGGTCTCTCAAAAAGATGGGCACCCCTGGCTTAGAGGTGCGCTTTTCCTTCCAGTGTTAGCCATTTTTCCGTTTTTCTCATTACTTGTTGAATCTTCCGTAACAAGAGCTAAACATGTCCTGCTGACTGGCTAGATAACTCATTGCGAAGCTGACAGGATCCCGGACAAATGTTCTTGGAAGTGATAAACCTTAAAAACAGAATCTAAACCTCCAAAAGCTAGGGCACCTTTTTCAAAAAGTGCTCTTTGCTTCAGAGTTAGAAAAATTTTATGATTTTCATCTCGATTTTGAATTTTTCCAAAATTCTCTATTATCTTCACGACATCAGACTGACTCAGAGTCCATACTTAAATTGCCCCAAAACAAACTTCTGACATCATTTAACTAGGTTTAAACAATTTTAAGCAAAATGCCTTAGTGAAGCAAAAAATTTGGTTTGGGTACAACACTCAAGCAATCACAATGCAGGATGTTGTAAAATCTGTTCACTCTCCCAAGTAGCATCCTCAACTGGTAAATCCCGCCATTTCACCAAGTACTCTGTAATAACTCTCCTTTTAACAATCCGCTCTCTGAAATCAATCACTGGCTCTGGAACAAGCACTAATTTGCCCTCATCCAATGGAGGCAACACTGTTTATGGGGTCACATCATGTCCAAGCGCCTTCTTGAGGCATGACACATGAAAAACATTGTGCACCTTACTCCCCTCTGGTAACTCGAGCTCATAAGCCACCTCCCCTACTCTCCCAGTGACTCTAAACGGACCATAGAAACAAGGTTTCAACTTCTCCGCCCCACTCTTCTTGAGAGTGAATTGTCTATATGGCTGCAATCTCACATAAACCATGTCACCCACCTCAAACTCTCGTTCTATACGATGTTGATCAACGTACAACTTCTACTGATTTTGTGCATGCTGAATGTTTTCTCTCAATAATCTCATAATGTCCTGACTCTCCTGTAAGAAGTCCTTAGCTCTAAGCACCCTACAATCACCGAATAGCAAATCAATAAAGCTAGGAGCTTCATAACCATACAAGGCCATGAAATGTGGCATCCTGATAGACATGTGAAATGTGGAGTTGTAACAAAACTGCCCCAAGTGCAACCATTTTACCCACGCTTTTTGTTGTCCTGAAACATAGTTTCGTAGGTAAGCTTCCACCCATTTGTTGACTATCTCAATCTGACCATCTATTTGGGGATGGTAACTAGTGCTAGGAGTTAACTCGGTACCACATAACTTAAACAACTCCTACCAAAACAAGCTCATAAACGTGTTGTCCTTGTCACTAATGATGTTCTTTGGTGCCCCATGTAGTCTAAACCAAAGTAGCCAGATATGCCCCTGCCCCTCCCGAGCACGCATATCCCCGTATTCGATACGGATACTTGTGCAATACGCCATGGATACACATTGGCTACCGTACCCACACGTGCCCAAAAAACCTTGATTTTCCAGCCGTGCAGAATACTTTGTGATTTGATTTTCAAAAAAGCTGACGTGAATCTTCCAAAATATTATCTTAAAACCTTCAATCATGCAATTTTTTGTTTTGTTTTGTATAAATAAAACCTACACCAAGAGCCGGTATTGGCATGGTGTGATGGTTTATAGGTGGCATTGTTGTTCTTGCCACCAAGGTTCAAACCCCATTGGGGTGGTATTGTTGAATGGTTGTATCCGGTTCATAGCTCCGATCAAAAGCGTTTACCCCTTGAATAAAAATAAAAAATAAAACCTACACCAAGTGAGGAAGACAAATGAAATGTTTTCTATTTCAGCAACCCATTTTTCTAAGTCTTCTTCCAGTACAACTCTACTATTTTTTGGTGTTTTAATTTTTACAAATTTAAAAAAGTTAATTGTTTATAATTTTATATTTATATTTAATACTTATATTATATTGTTTAAATGTTAGAGATTTTTAAAAAAAAAAAAAAAAACTTATTCTTTAAATATAAATAAAATTTATTAATATATATTTAACTATTTATTCTTTACTAAATTATTTATATTTAAATTTTAATATTATTTTAATTTATATTTATTATTTGTTGTTAAAGTAATGAAAATATCCTCTAATAATTTAGAAAATATGTATATATTTTTTTATGAATGTCGTATCCAACCGTATCCATATTGTGGATCTTAAAAAATGGTCATTCCCGTATCCGTATCTGTGTCCATGCAAATTTGGTCTAAACACTTCCTTAAAGAACAGATCTGCCACCTATAACACTATATAACTTGTTGATATGGCAAAAAAATGAGCAAATTTGGTCAAACAGTCCACTACAACATAAATACAATCCTTCCCTTGCACCTTGGGAAACCCTATGATGAAATCCATTGAAATACTTTCCCACTTCTGAGTAAGAATTGGCACGGTTGTAGCAGATCGACAAAGTAAGTGTGCTCATTTTTATTTTGTTGGCACGCTTGACACTCACGAACATACTTGGTAATATCTTCTTTCATCCCCTTCCATGAGAATCTCTCACGGATATACCTGTAAGTCTTGTAAAAACCCGGATGTCCAGCCATTGGACTGTCATGAAAGGTCTTAAAAATTTGCTCTTTCAACTTTGACTCAGGCAACAACAATATCCTCTCCTTGTAGAAAATCAAACCATCCCTTACACTGTATTTATCATCATGCAATGTACCATCTAAAATGCTGTTGGTAAGGTTATTCTTTGCATAATCAGCTTGTACACTCTCTTTCCAATCTGCTGCTATCTCAAAAAAAAACACACAAATGGGGTCTTCTAAATAGTGCATCAGCCACCACATTCCATTTCCCTCTGACATATTCGATGTCAAAATCATATGCTTGAAGTTTTCTAACCCACTTCTGTTGTCTTTCACTCAAATTCTTCTAATTTAGAAAATATTTCAAACTATTATGATCAGTTTTAGCAATAAATTTGTCCCCAACAAGATACTGCCTGTACTTAGCCAAAGCATGCATTATGGCTAACATCTCTTTATCATAAATAGAATAACATTTCTCACTTCCTCTCAATTTTCTGCTCTCATATGCAACTAGATGCTTATTTTGCATGAGGACAGCCCCAATACCCTCTCCTGAAGCATCACATTCGAGCTCAAAGGGTTTAGAAGAGTCAGGGATTGCCAAAACAAGACATGAGCTCATCAAGTTCTTAAACTGATCAAAAGATTTTTGCGTTAATTCAGACCATGAGAAGGCCCCCCTTCTTAGTCAAATCAGTAAGTGGGACAGCAACCTGTGAAAAGCCCTTGACAAACCTTCTATAGAACCCACACAAACAAAAAAAACCCTTGAGCTCAGTTAGATTAGTGGGTGGAGGCCAATCAAGTATTGCTTTGATTTTATCAGGATCAACACAAACACCATTAGCGCTGATAATATGCTCCAAATATAACAACTCAGTCATCCCAAACTCACACTTGGACTCTTTGCAAAAAGAGACTCACTCTCAAGAATACCCAACACCTCATCCAAGTGCCTCAAATGCTCTTCCCGTGATCTACTACAAATAAGGATGTCATCAAAAAAATTAAAACAAACTTACATAACTATTTGTTGAACACCCTATTCATGCATGATTGAAAAGTAGCTAGAGCATTTGTCAAACCAAAAAACATGACAAGAAACTCAAAGTGGCCAAAGTGGCATCTAAATGCAATCTTCTCCATGTCCTCCTCACTGACTCTAATTTAATGATATCCTAATCTCAATTCTATTTTGGAGAAATACACTATTCCATGCAGCTCATCAATGCGTGGGATGGGGTACCTATTCTTAATTGTCTTCTTGTTCAATGCTTTGTAATCCACACACATGCGCATGGTTCCATCCTTCTTTTTCACCAACACAACCAAAGAAGCAAATGGACTCTTGCTTGGCCTAATGTGCCCCATCTCCAAAAGCTCCTAAATAGTTTTCCCAATCTCATCCTTAAGTCTCTTAAGATGCTTGTAGGGGGTAGTAATCACAGCTTTGGCTCCCTCCTCTAGCTCTATCACATGCTCAATGCCTCTATCAGGAGGCCTATCTAGAGGAATGCTACTAAATATATTTGCTTCTTTTGGAAATCAGCTCCTATATGTCAAGTGGATAAGACCTTTTAACCTCTGTTGTAGCCATAGGCATAATCACACACTCCACTGCCCACTCAATCTGTTCATGGCTAAAAAGTCTCTCCATACGTTTGAAAGATACCACACAAGGTCCTCCATTTGACATGCCCCTCAAGACCACATTTTTCCCCTCTAATTTAAATTTCAGCTCCATGGTCTGAAAATTAAGAGTGATCTCACCAAGTGAACGAAGCCACTGTATCCCTCTCACTGCATCAATGTCACCATTACTAACCACGTAGAAGTCATCCTTGACATCACAGCTCCCCAACTACAAGCTCAATTGTGGGACCATTTTAGTGCAATTCACTGTAAAACCATCTGCTACCATCACCCAAAAACCACTCAACTCTTGTGTTTGAAGGCCTCTACGAACACCCAACCCTTCATCAATGAAGTTGTGTGTGGCTCATGTGTCAATCAATGCAACCGTTCGCTGCCCCTTACGTACTCCTCTAATGCGAAGAGACTAGTTCTTTTGAAAGCTGTGAAGTTGAGCAAGCTTCCCATCTTTGCCCTCTTCCTTTCCAACCTCTTCTGGAGCCTTTTCATCCTCACTTTCCTCTGAATCAGATTGTTGGTCTGATTTTTCTGATGCACTTTCCTCAGCAGAATAGTACTCTATTTGGTGCACCTTCCCCTTTGTTGAACACTTATGACCTTGAGACCAAGGCTCCTTACATGTGAAACATAAACCTTTCTTCCTTAGTTCATTTAATGTCTCACTATCAATCCTAATAACATGTTTTCTTGGCTGTTTGGGCTCCTTTGTGATATGTTTTTTGTCCTTATCCTTTTTATGCACAAATCCTTTGGTCTGAAATTTACTCTTGGAAGTGGAAGCTTCCATGTCTCTTGCCTTCTTGATTGCTTCCTGAAGACAAGGTGGATTAAAAGCTTTGATCCAACCCCTAAGAGGATCAGATAACCCATCAATGAAGATATCACTAACAACCTCTAAAAATCTACAACATAGGCATCCACTATACCCCATTGTTTCAGCTATGTCAACTCCTTATAATAAAGTTTTGGGTCCTTTTTGTCAAAACTCTCTATCAATCTCTCTGTGAACTCCGCATAAGAGGTAATATGTGCATGTCCCATGGTGGTCATCCCATGGTACCACCACTCATGGCAATCTCATCTAAATGAATAGAAGCATACTATATTGACTCCAACTCGAGCATGGAATTAAGAGTGAAATAAGTGTCCACCTTTTGGACCCAAGCTCTTGCTGACATCTTCCCGGACCTATCAAAGTATGTAAGATTGACTTTCCCCACTTTCCTATGAAGCTCATTATTCTACTCTCTATTCCCCCTGTTAGGCGTATGCCTCATCCTGAGATCTATATACTCCTGAAGTGATATGTCTTGTTGGAAACCAAGTCGTACATCTAACCAATCTTGTCTAAATTGTTCTTGTTGCTCAACTAATGTAAGCTCTCAATTGGGTTGAGCCTCTACTCTAGGTGGAGATATAGGCATAAGAGGCCTAGCCATGGTTGCCCCACACTGACACGCATCATTTCCTTGCCCCAAACAATCCAATCTCTGTACCAACTGTGCATGTTGTTGATTGGTCTCATGAGCATGTTGGGCTGCTCTTTCTTGACCTCTAACCATTGCATCTAGGAGTAGCATCATACGATCTTGCTCACCATTATTTCTTTCCGCTTCTCTTTTTTCACCCATGTTTTCTAAACTAGAAGATCCAACTAAAGGTGATTCTGAGTCTTGTCCCTCTTCCACAGAAGGCCAACGCTCCCACAGTTCCTCTTCTTTTTTCCTCAATCTCTCTCGGTACTTTCTTTCACGGTCACTAATGCTCATAGATATGTATCACCCACTGGCTGGCAGGATGATTTGTGCTTTGATACCACTGTAATGACTGCACCTAATTTTTTTTTGTTTTTTGTTTTGCTGATGTTTATTTTGGTTTTCAAATGCCATTCATTGTTTTCAAGCATGCATGATATATAGATAACTTAAGTATAGAAATAAAGAGAGAACTTGCATTGCAAAGCAGTCTTTTTTTCAACATATATTTCTTTGATAACATTACAGAAAATTAGTCTTTTCATACATGAAATCAGACTCATAAATATTCAGATCAGTCTTGGAAAAAAAACTCAAACAGCAACATTGAAACTCCAAACTTGCAATAATCTGTACCAATGTGATTAGCAGCAATCCTCTTGCAATCCCAACGCCAAAGACCTCCAATGATGGCAGATATAGGCCTATACAACAGCAAGCCAGCAACTATGAAAACACCCACAAGAGGGAAGCCTCCCAAGAGGGGCAATCTGCCCTATAAAATCAGGCCTTCTTCAATGAATACAAGTGAATATATGAATGCAGGCGCCTAGGATAGGAGATTCCAACGAAGTAATACGCAGAATGATGAACCAAGCCAAAATGAAACTATGAATGATTTATCAAATTGTTCCTTGGTAATGATAAAGTCCAGAAAACTCAAAAAACCACTTAAAACCTTTGAAAATGACCCTGGAAATCAATACCAAACCAAACCAAAACGAACCTAAGCCTTCATACACAAAACCCAAAATCATCACCTCAAAAATATTTGAATATCTTCATCTTTCTTTACCAAAAACACTGAAAATTAGAATATCTGTGAAGCACAAGGTGACCCCTAAGTGGAATCACACCCAAACTGACTAGGTTGGATCTCTCACCACTGAAACCAGCTCCCAAATGAAGAGGGTTTTTGTCCTCAACACGTAGCAGTAGACCTCTAGAGAAAATCCAACAACATCCTGTTATGCAACCAACTAAGAGATGAACAAATGAGACTCAAAATGAGGTTATATAGAGTCAATGAAGAATTAGAGCGACCAAATTTGAAAAACTCCTTCCCTCCAAAAAGCCACGCCCTTCTCTCATTTTCTTTTTAATTAAAAATATATTTTAACTCCCCTTATGTCTCCCTTGGGTGTCCCACTATCCAACCATCAAAAACATTTTTGTTTCTTTAAAAACAACTTAAGTGATTAAACTAGGCACCAAGGTGCTTTTTGATGACCCTTTGACCCCTCAACTTAAGTATAAAGTAACTTTATAAAAACGTCTTAAGTGAGGAATACAAATGTTAAATAAATCAAACCTTAGCAAAACCCAACGCCCAAACTAGAAAGACACTGTTGATGTAGCCTAGCCAGGACCAGTTACGAGAAATAGATTTACTATTTTTAGTAACTGCTAAAAATAGTAAATACATTGAAAACCCAAACTAGCATAAAAACTTATTAGCAATGTGACTTACTATAAACAGTAAGTGATGGAATTGGCCCCTATTAAAAATAGAAAGTCCTTCCTGAAACACCGAAAACCACCACAGAAAGACTGGCACTAAGTTCCCTTACCAAACTCCACTTAGCCTACAAGAACTCTAGAATAGGCTAATGGACATCTCCACTGCTCAGAGGCTAGGAGGGAACATTACATAATGGACAAAGAAAAGTTCATTGAAGAGCTCTTGGAGCAACCTATTCTTTTTTATGTTGTGAATGTGCCTAAGCAAACTCTAGTTGTACTCAAACCCAAAAGCACAAGGCTGGCATAAAACATTGGTCACTATCCTTTGAACATTTGGTACTATTGTATTAAAAATTAAAGCTAAAAATGCACTTATCAAAGAATTGTGAAATTGAAACTCAATTTCTTTTTACCTCATTGCTAGATTTCCCTCCTTCAATTGCATAGAGGTGAAGAAAAGTGTCTCAAAGACTTGCAACTCATCTACAATTTAGTCTCTAAAGCTTTGTCAAATATCATCCTCTCTATGCATGTGGTGGTTCCCATCATAAATAACCTCCTTGTCATCCCTAAAGGAATTAAAGAAGAAACTATTGGGATTTCAATAGTACTCTATGGCATGTACTATTGGGTGGAGATGGTTAGTCCATCTGTTATAAAATGATTTCATATTTTCTTTTGTTTCCAACATAATAAAGTGGTATGGCCTCCATGGCCTTAATGATGGCATAATAAAGATAACCCATCAGCAATTTATTCCCAGTAATCAAACACAAAACCTTGAGCAAAAGGCTCCATCACCTAAAAATTTGAAAATAAAAAATTTAAATAAGAATCTTAATGTAAAAATTCATATGTTTAAGTTACACCTTGAGCATCTCTTCTATGCTCTTAGCAAACATGTCATCAAAGATTGTCCCATTGATGGCTCATAAACATTTGTTTGAAAGAAATCAGCGCCCTTGCAATGCTTTCCAATTTGTAGTTTGTAGCGAATCAAGTGACCTCCAATCACACAAACCCCTTTTCTTTGTTGCACTCTCTCATCAAGCTAAGCACCCAAGTGTGATTATAGATATATTTTGTGATTTTCCCTCTGTCTTCAACCACACTTTTGACCCATCCAATCTTCTCAATGTCCTCAAGCATTAAATCAATGCAATAGGCAGCACAAGGACTCCAAAAATTGATGGAATGTCTCTCTTACTTCTCCCTATGCAACTACATTGCTAATGACAACTGTAATGAACCGAACCAATTTTTTTTTTTGTTTTTCCAATTTCAATTACAATCAACATGCACCCGTTAAGGTTAGCTCTAAACCAAAACGATGCGGAAAGCAACTCTAACCAGGATGTACACCAGGATCCTGATGTGGGCAAGGTGTGAGCATATGGTCAGAGGATCTAATGCAGATGCAAACTGGAAGGGAACTCTAACCAAGAATGCGTCTAGGATAGACGAGCATATGGTCAAAGGATCTAATGCAAAATGAGCTGAAGTAACTTTAACCAATGATGGCGAGCATATGGTCAAAGGGTCCCTACAACTACTAACTGAAAGTAAATAGGCGGCGAGCCAGCCTCTTCCACTTATGCAGCGGGAAGTACAATAAAGTAAATGAAAGATAGAGAGGATAATTGCTGATAGTACTACTAATCAGCTTACAATATGTTAGAATGCTTGCCAAAGCCCAGTAATTCAAGTTCTTCAATGCTGCAATAATATATAAGACTTCCTCAATGCTTAACAAACCTCTCTAAATTCAGACTCCTCACAAATTTGCATTTATATAGGACTGATATGACAGACCAGCGACTGAAATGAAGTAATCAGCAACTCCAGAACTCACCAAAATACTCACAACTCACTCAATACTTGCCAGAATGACATGAGACTTGATGCAAATGAAAGTTAGGGTGATGACAATGAAATCTAGACTGAGAAATGACTAACAAAATGCAATATTATTTTTATGCACACTTCCCAAGACAGTCCAGAATGGTACGGCCAAGGAGGGGAGATTTTTTGATATAAAATTCAAGACAGCACAAAAAAATCTAGAAACTCCCAAGAAGGGTTGCCCCAAGCTGGAAATCACAATGGAAAACTACCCAGAATGATAGTATTTTTATTGCAAGAGATATGAGCAATTCTTACAATCAACTATGCTATTCAGCAACTCCAAAATATGTCTAAAATGCATGGAAACTGAACTAATATGCTAGGAACTCAAATGCAATGCTGAAAACAAACTCACTACAATCTACCTCTCAACTAGTTGCTATCTTTCAAGCAAGAAGATGAGCCAAGCTAGGAGGTGTGCTTTCCTCGAAGCAATCTGTCACCATTTCGGCAGCATAACTCTACTAAAAATATGAGATAATCCAATGAAGAGAAGAGGTCTCCTTTTATAAGCTTGAAGAGCATCTCCAAAAGTCTCTAGAAAGTGCGCCAAAAACAGAAGTCAAAGCAATTAAAATTTTAGTTGACTCATCCCCTCCAAGGTGGCATCCACTTCTAGAAGCAATAATATTAACTTTTCTCTTTTTAAAATAATCTTCCCTTCAAGGTTGGCGTCCAACTCTCCTTTGCATTTTTGAACCTTTGAATTAATTAAACTTCTCCTGATGAGGCATTCACCCATAATGTCACCTTTTTAAAAACAACATAAAGTTATAATGCAAGGCCAAGGGGGTATAATATTAAAATATAACATTATAATATGAAAATAACTTATCTCTCCATAGAAATGCCTCAAGAAGCCAAAAACAACAATGCCAACTGAATTGCCCGAAGAAGAGAGCCAACTGAACAGAAACCAACCAGTCCACTGCCAAAAATAGAATCTACTAAAAATAGTAAATTCATGAAGTTGCTCAGAACACCAAACGGTCCATATCACTGCGAAGCTCTCTGAAAACCCAGAAAGAATCCGCAATCCAATTTCCAACTTCAAGCACCCATCTCCTCTGAAATAGGAAACGCTAATTTCACCCTCCGAGTAGCCTACGGGTCTCCGGAATAGGCCAACGGTCAACTGAATCGATCATAATTGAGAAGGGGACATTACAACAACTTGAACAATATTCTTCATCCCTGCCTTGTACACCACTGCCTCCAACAATTAGATTAAATTTGCATTCTTGACTTTGTGAGAGGCATCTACAAACTTCAAGAATACCAATATGCCACTAGAAACCACTTAAAAGTTATCTAAGGTCCTATTTCTACCATTTGTCCATCCACAATCAAAATGTTGCAGCCCTTTTTCCACCGTATTCTCATTTGCTTCCTATCATGCATTTTTATAGCTTCTTCAAGCAATGTCCCACTATAATCGCATAAAGTTAGTGTATTAAATCATACACCCACAACAATCAATGCATCCAAGGTTGCTTGCGACATTGAATGCTATATTATTATAGCACGAAAAATTTGTGGCAGCCATCCCCATCTCATGGTGCTTCTCTCAATTCTATGCGTAACCTTCAAGAGACAATTAAGCCCCTAGAACATCATGAAGAACGAAGAGGCTCGAAGAATTCATAACCCTTGAACTCTCTTTATAGTGAGTGGCTGAACATCACATTCACAAGCCAATAAAATAGTCACCCATTGAATCAAGGAAAGAATTCTTCATAGATGCAACAGCTTCCCTCATCTTCTTACGATTTTCTTCTCTCATATCTGTAAAAGTAGGGCATTCATTTCTCATTGCACTTTTCCCTCCACTTTGTCAAACAAATTGACATTTTGGCCAGCAATTCAAGCAATATGGTGTTTGACATGCTTGATATCTCCTTCCATATAAACCTACAATAATTGCGAGTCACCATGCCCTTGATTGTACTCGTTGTGTCATGCTTCCATGCAAAGTCCTTTCCACCTTGCATAATCCCTTCCATAGAAGCAGAAATCTAGAAGAAAACCTGATTAATCGTGATTTTTAAAGAATCAACACCCTCCACGCTTTTTTCCCCGATTTCTGGAAAAAATTGTTAAAAATAGTCAACGATTTTTAGGGCATTTAAATCACGATTTAATTGGGTTTCAATTGGGAAAAAATCGTGATTAAATCGCTTGCCCACCCACAAATTAATTCCCACAAAAAATAAACCCTAAAATCTGCACAGAAACCCTATAAGTTGCAGATGCATTTTGTTGAAGCCAGGGCGATTGTGGAAGAGGCGGACATTTCTTCCTTCCACGCACGATTTCTTCCTTCCACGACATTTCTTCCAAGCGCGAATTCTTGTAAGGTAGGCGTGATTTCTTCCTGCAATTTTGTTTATATTTTTTGCAATTTTGTTCTTGCGAATTTATGCAACACCTCTTAGGCTCGTGATTTCTTATTGTATTTTCTAATTAATTATTTTACAAATATCATTAATTATTTTTATATTATTTTAAAAATATTTACTACATTTTCTAATTAATTATTATTATTATATCATTATAAAAATATTTACTGTATTTTTTAATTAATTATTTTACAAATATCATTAATTAATTCTAATTAATTATTATTATATCATTTTAAAAATATTTACTATATTTTCTATTTATTGTATTTAAAAAATATTTACTGTATTTTCTAATTAATTATTTTACAATATTATGTTATATTTGGTACTTTGTAAACACACATAATCTAAAAGTGTATCCTTAGGGCTTCTAAGAAAATACTGATCAATCCATCATACCCACAATTTAGGCAATGGGGCGATGGGCTTAGCTCGATTGGCTAAAGCATCCTGTTACAGGCAAGAGGTCACGAGGTCTAGTCTCCCCATTGTCCCCATGGTATCGGAGGGCGTGTCGCACCAGAGTCACCGGTCACATGAAAAAATGTTTACCAGGCGCACTGCAGTTCATAGTTGCAAGACTCACACAAAACCCGGCGAGTAGTGAAAAACTCGCGAGTTTTTCCAAGCGGCGAGTTTTTCAGGCACTTGTACGCCAGAAAACTCGCCCGTACTTTCTGGAAAAACTCGCCGTACTTTTGGCTAGTTTTTCCAGAAAGTACGGCGAGTTTTCTAGAAAAACCCGCGCGATAGTTAGAACGCCCAGGCAGCCGCTAAAAAGCAATTTTAAGTTGTCTTTTTTCATTCACTCTCTTCTCACACTCAGCAAAAAACCTCTCCAAGGCATTGTGCACTCATTTGCAGTGATTTTGCATCCAAAAGACAAGATTTGAAGGGCATTTACATCGAATTTAGAAGGCAAATTGGATTTCCAGGTAGGGTTTCTCATTTTTCTTGTTCTTTCTTCTTTTTTAAAAAATTCTTCATTCTTGTTGGTTCTATGTTTAAAAATCATTTGATTGTAGTGTGAAAATGATTTAAATGCATTTAGATTCATCAAAACAAGATTTAGATTCATCAAAACAAGATTTTTTAATGATTTTTTCTGATTTTTTAACATATTTTGCTGATTTTTTCATTTTTTTTAAATTTTCTTTAAACCCTAGTTATTTTTTTTTGTTTTGAATGATTGAATCCTCTTTTTTGTTGAATAACATGCTTACAATCTTAGATTAGCTTAATTTTTTACTAGTTTGAAGTCATTTTCATATTTTTTACATTTTTTCACATTTTTTTGAAACCCTAGTTTTTATTTTTTATTTTTAAATCCAATTTTTTTGTTATGAAAATGTTTAGATTTAGAATCTAGTGATAGATTTTTAGTAATTTAAACTTAAAGTAATCTCTTTTGATTTAATCTAATTTAGTTTGTTTTTAAATTTTCTATCAAAAACTAACAAGTTGTGCTATGACTTTCACTTTGTGTAGGTTAATAATTAATTGATAATGGCTTCTGAACCCACTTCTGCCTCAGGCTCTGCCCCATCCGTGCCTGCGGACTTTGTAGGTAAACGTCCTCCAGGAGCTAGAGATCCTGCTTGGAAGTATGCTTATCTAGGACCCATACCTGGCACAGTATATTGCATTCCATGTAAAAAAGTATATCGTGGGGGCATCAATCGCCTCAAGTACCACCTTGCAGGCATCCCTCAACGTGATGCTAAGGAATGTCCTCATACAACAGAAGAAATAAAAAGACAAATGAATGCCATACTTTCAGCTGCAGAAGAAAAAAAAATGAAAAGAGAGATGGCAAAAGCAGCAATGCAAGCAACCATTGCCTCTTCTCAAGGTGTTCCAGTTGAGTCAGATGATGATTATGATGTTACTCAGGAGATTCAGGAGATAGTGGGCTCTCTTCGTGGCCCACGTGTGCGAAGGTCAAGGCAACCCATTGGCACCTCAACCTCCATCCCTTCATCTTCCTCTAGTAGAGCACCAGGGGCAAGGGCAGCTACAGGACCTACACCGACACGGTTGGATAGTTTTTTTGTGCCTAGAAACACAACTGGTGCACAACCTTCCTTAGAGGCGACTGGATGGAATAGGGAGGTGCATGAGCAAGCAGACATTGCTTGTGCAGATTTTTGGTATTTTAACAATATTGCTTTCAATGTGGCGAGTTCTCCTTACTGGCACAATTTGGTCACCGCATTGACAGTTGCAGGAAAAGGCTACAAGGCGCCTTCTCGCACGGACTTGAGTGGGAGGTTAGTTTATGTTATTTAATTTATGTTTTTTAAGTTTAATTTATGATGAATTTAAGCTATTTTTTTGTTTACAAATTAAAATTGTGTACTTAATTTCACTTTGTACTTGTAGGTTGCTTACTAATGCAACTGAAAGGGCAAGGGCAGCAGTAGAGGAGCAAAAAGAAAAATGGCAAAAATATGGCTGCTCTATTCTTTCTGATGGGTGGACGGATGGAAAAAACCGTACCATCATTAATTTTTTGGTTGCATGCAAAGAAGAGGTGGTGTTTTTAAAATCAGTTGATGCCTCCCACATTGTAAAAAGTGCAGAAAATTTGGCTAAGATGTTGGAGGGAGTTTGCATGGAGGTGGGGATTGCAAATGTTGTGCAAATCATAACTGATAATGCAGCAGCATATGTGGCAGCAGGAAGACTTCTCCAAGATAAACACCCCTCAATTTTTTGGACACCATGTGCAGCTCATGTCCTTGACCTTCTTTTGGAGGACATAGGAAAACTAGATTGGGTCACACCAATTGTAGAGGACGCGAGGAGAATCACTAAATATATCTACAATCACCCTTGGGTTCTTCGCTTGATGAGGGAGCACACCCATGGGAAAGAATTGGTGAGGCCAGGTGTCACAAGGTTTGCAACGATCTTCTTAACGTTGCAAAGCATTCTTGGTTCTTTGACGGCTTTAAAACAAATGTTTGTGAGTAAATCATGGGATGACTCAACCTATTCAAAGAAGCCGGATGGAGATAACGTGTCAAGAATTGTGTTTGATGCTGAATTTGCAAAAAAGGCTGCAGAGATTGTGAAGGTAACTTCAATTTCAAAACTTTGAATTTGAATTCAAATTGAATAAATTTTTTGATGTCTTTCATTGTAAATTTGAAACTCTAATATTTTTGCATTTTTATATTGTAATTTGTAGCTTTCAGAGCCCTTGGTTAGAGTGCTCCGCTTGGTGGATGGGGATAAAATCCCAATGGGATATCTTTATGAGGCCATGGATAGGGCCAAGGAGGCTATAAAAAATTATTATAAAGGGGACAGCCTCAAATTTGATCCCATTTGGGAGATTATTGACAGGAGGTGGAACCATCAACTCCACCAACCCCTCCATGCAGCAGGCTACTTCTTGAACCCTCATTTCTTCCATTCAAGCACCTACTCAGATCCTACTGGAGAGGTTATGGAGGGACTCATGAAGTGCATTCAGAGAATGTCACCTGACCTTGATGCAGGAGACCTTGTTGTTAATGAAATCCAAAGTTATAGAGAAAAAAGGGGTGAACTCTTCTCTTTAGAGCTAGCAAAGAGAGCAATACACAATCAACCACCAGGTATAAATTTTGAAATTTACAAGTTACAAATATTGATAATTTGATAAAATATGTTTTCAAATTTCAACTTTTGAGTTTTGACTTTCCTTTCTAAGTTTCTAGGTTCTCTTCTAACTCTTAATTTGTTTTTTGTAGATGTTTGGTGGTCAAATTGGGGTGGAAATACCCCACATCTCCAGCAATTTGCCCTCCGTGTCTTATCGCAGCCTTGTAGCTCTTCCAATTGTGAGCGCAATTGGAGCTTGTTTGAGGCCATCCACACAAAGAAAAGGAACAAACTAGCTCAGAAACGCCTGAATGACCTTGTGTATGTGCAATATAATCTTCGGCTGCGCAAAAAACAAGTTAAGGAGATATCAGATGATCCAATTGATTTGGATGAGATAGATCCATACAATGATTGGATAGGGCAAGATGAGCAACCTCCATTGTTTTCTGACAATGAGATTTATGACTTTGAGCGACAAGCAATGGAGGACGAGGGTGGATTTGCATTCTCATTGGATGACATTGAGGATGATCCTGAGGAGGAGTCATTGGCAGTGCCAGAGCCACCGGTAGTAGCCTCTGCATCCAGGATGGAGGTTGAGGAGCCACAGCAGATGCCTACAACTACAGCCGCTCCCGTAGTGAGAACACTGAGAAATACTAGACATGGGAAGAGGAAGATGTGAATTTGTAAAAGCTGAAATATATTAATGTTGTATTTACTTTCAGTTTTACAAAAACAATTTGCTATTTTCATTTTGTTTCAAACTATTAGTATACTATCAGCGTATTGAGCATTCCACATGGGGATGCGATTTTGTATCTAATTTTCTTTCAAATCAATCAAATATAACTAGACTCAGCTTGTTTCTTCTATGTACTCATTTTATTGACTCATTGGATGCATCTTATCATTGAATTTTGCAAAAAAAATGTGATTTTAATGAAGTTTAAGCAATTTTTTAAGTTGCCGAGTTTTTTGCCGAGTTTTTTCCGAACTTTTGCCGAGTTTTTTCCGTACCGTATTTTCCGGGCTTGGCGAGTTTTTGCATTTGGCGAGTTTTGCAACTATGCTGCAGTTTATAGGGGGACGGATACCCGACCGATTCCTGCAGTCTAAAAAAACAACTTAGATGTTTTTTTAGAAGTTGAACTTACTAAAATGGGCATTAGATGTTGAACTTACACCTTGATGATTTTATGGAAAACCTTGAATTTGTTAAAATTGGCTAAGTATTGAATTGAAAGGCTTTTTAAGAAGTTTTTGGTCCTTTCTTAGGTCACAGAGAGCTAAGCTTAGCCCACTTTTTAATATCATGAATTGCTACTGTATTTTTATATTTACAAAATAATTTTAAATTATGAAGAAATTCTGAAATTTTGAAATATTTATTTTATAGGATAATAACATGCTGGAAATAACTTCTGAGATGTATCTGGAATTAAATAATAGATCATAGCACCACACTTTGATATGCAATTTGTTATTTGTGTATGGAATTAAAAAATTTATGCCAAAAAACAAAGAATTACTTCAACAGTGTTTTGTATAAAAAGACATACATTGAAACAACATATCCTCTAATGCAAAATACGTCATAATGCCACGTGTAAAAGACATTGCGTGGACACATTGCACAGCAATATCGGGTTCAACGAAGGTTAATGCAATTAGTGTTTGTGTGACATCAACAATGGCTTTTATCGCTTCAAATGGCATTTGGCAAAGGAGCCAGGAAATAACACCATTATTTGTACACAATGCCCTACAAAAGTCACGTATCAAGCAAAACAAGCTCTTAAAGGGAATTCTGAGGGTAAGGCTAAAAAGGCAAGAACTAGGAATGAAATAGACTCCAATTCTACAAAACGTAGGAGGTATTGCTTGGATGGGGAAGATGGTGCACATGTGTTTTCCAGGGAATCTAGGTCAACACTTTCTTCTTCAATACGTGGCCCAAACACAGGTGGAGGAAACTTAAATTCTTTCTCCGCACCTCGTACTACACCAAGATCACATACCACTTTGGAGAGTACAGGATGGAAGAAGACTATCCATGAACAAGCAAAGAAGGCAATAGCAAATTTCTAGTCCCGTTCCATGTTGCCAGGTCTCCGTACTGGCAAGGTATGGCAAATGCTATTGCAGCTGCAAGTCCTGGGTTCAAAGCCCCATCTTATGAGTCATTGAGGCTTCCTTTGCTTAATGATACAGTACAAAATGTTAATGATGTTGTTGATGAACATTGACTGATTTGGGCAAAGACTGGCTGCAACATAATGTCAGATGGATGGACAAATAGGAGGAATCGAACACTCATCAACTTCCTCGTGTCTTGTGATAACAGCACAATTTTTTTGAAATCTATGGATGCATCAGACACAATCAAATTTGTAGCTGCATTGTTCGACATGTATGACTTAGTGGTCAAAGAAATAGGGCCACAAAATGTGGTTCAATTTATTATAGATAATGTTGTTGCTTGTGTTGTTGTTGGGAGACTCCTGACAGACAAATACCCCTCCATATTTGTTACTCCATGTGCAGCATATTGCATTGATCTACCCTAGAGGACATTGGTAAACTTGAGTGGGTTAAGGAGGTATTGCACAAGGCTCGCTCAATTACCAAATTTATCTATAATCACACAAGGGTTTTGTGTATGATGCACACTTTCACAAAGGGCAAGGAGTTAGTTCGACCAGGGGTGACAAGATTTGCAACACACTTCCTTGCACTACAAACTCTATGCAAACAAAAAATGAATTTGAAACGAATGTTTGTTTCAAACGAGTGGATAGAGTCTGGCTTCACAAATCAAGTAGATGGCAAAATAGTGTCAGAGCACATTTATTTTGCTAGTTTTTGGGATGCAGCAGAAGAAGTTGTACAATTTTCAGAGCCTCTAGTGAAAGTCTTGAGACTAGTAGATGGGGATAAATCCCCATGGGATATTTGTATGAGGCCATGGATAGGGCCAAGGAGGTGATAACGAATAGGATGGAAAATGACAGGGATAGGTATATGCCATTATGGCACATAATTGATAGAAGATGGGATCGACAAATTCATTCTCCTCTCCATGCTGCAGGATACTATCTTAATACAAGTTTGTACAATAAATCTTCATTTAGAGATGATGATAGTGAGGTTGCACAGGGCTTGTTCATATGCATGGAAAAAATGTTTGCTACCACAGAATAGTTAACAACGGCTATGGGAGAGTTAGATAAAATGTGTTAAAATTTAAGATATTCTTACATGACATCATCTCCATATAATGTGTTTTTCAGCGCCATGGTGGGATTTTTTTGGTCACGAAACCAAAAATCTTAGGTCGTTAGCGAAACGCATTGTAAGCCACCCATGTAGTTCATCCACTTGTGAGCGTACTTGGAGTGTTTTTGAGCACATACATTCGAAGAAACGCAATCGTCTAACATAGCAACGAATGAATGACTTCGTGTTTGTTCACCACAACCTCCGCTTGAAGCTAAAGAAAGCTCAAGGTTAGACTTTTAGCATACTTGCAATTGTAGTTGTAAATTTGTAATTGTATTCATAATGTTTTTCACTTGTAATCCAAAGACTAACTTGTCCACGGGCAAAACTAGGTACCATTGAGGATGCTAAGCCAATTCACCTTGATGAGATTGATCCAAAGAATGAGTAGATTGCTAGTGATAAATTTCTTGAGGCTAAGGATTTGGAGATCCTAACGAAGGCCAACTTTGACACTCATTTGACTGAATGACTTAGGAGAGGCTCTGCCCCAGGACATTCATCATCAGGACTTGCAACCCTCTAGCATAGCTCTATCTATAGTTGCAACTAGCAAGAGTCATTGGCTGCTTTTGATTTTTTGAAACTTCATAGGTTGACTTTATACAAACTATATTGTAATTGAAATTTTGTCATCTATTAGTTATGCATTGTGAACTAATGCTTTGAAAGATGTGGAATGCAATGTAATCAACGATATAAATATAAACAACAAAATCTATTTTCTATGATTCATTACTTAAACTCTCTATTTTATTTGCTCTCTATATCTCTATTGCTATGGAAATGCCTTTCAATTGAAAAAAAAAAACAGTTTTTGTCTCTTATTCTACAATTTTTTATGTTTTTTTTTTAAATCCGATTTTTTCCCGATTTTTTCAAAAAATCTTGAACTTTTGGTTTGCCGATTTTTTCCCCAAAAGATTTTTGCTGCTATGATCCCTTCTAAGTTCCACACTATAGAGAATCTAGACATTGGAGAAAGAAAAAAATAACTAGCAAGATTTTCAAATAGGAAAGAAAGAAAAAGAACTCAAGCAAATAGCTATCAAATCACACTCCAACCATCAATTAACCATTCAAATCATCCAACAATCACTTCATGCAACTTCAATTCAAATTCTAAAGACAAAAATAACAACAAAAATTAGTTTCTAGGGGTTTTAGGCCTTGGTTTTTTGCAAGTTAAGTTTCTTTGTTGTACTCATCAAGTTTAAAAGAGCTTCCATGATAACTTTTGAGTTTTTCCAGCTGACTTGGGTCACAATACATGGGCAAGTTATGCCAGCCTAGAATTCTCATGATCTGGTTAGTACTCACCAAGTTTTAAAACACTTGTTTGATGTCTCTAAAGTTGATTTTTTCCAGCTGACTTGGGTCACAATCCATGGGCAAGTTATGCCAGCCTAGAATTCTCATGAATCTGGTTAGTATTCACCAAGTTTTAAAACACTTGTTTGATGTCTATAAAGTTGAATTTTCATATGTTGAAAAAGTGTAATGTCCCCATTATTTTAGCTCAGTTAAGGAGCATGTTGAGTTAGCCTATCTCTTGGACCCCTTGTAGGCTAACAGGATCTGGTTAGAGGGTCAATGGCCATTTTGGTGAGTTTGTCATTCTCACCCCTTCAACTCCAGTATGGGATTCAGTACAAGCATTTGGTGTTCAGTGTTCGCCAGCTTCTGACGGCACGGAAAGATACTGAGTTTGGAGGCAGTTACGATATATTTTGTGGTTAAGTTAAATATTAATATTTAACTTAAATGGACTATTATTATAAAGTCAATTTGACTTTATAAAATTAAAAGCCACTTAAATTTATCATAAAGTAATGAAGTATTACTTTATAAAAAATCATAAAGTGATTAATTAAAATCACTTAAGTGGGCGCCCAAGTATTTAAGTGAAAAACTATTGAAAAGTAACTTAAATACATTTCAGTATATTTAAATGACAAAAAAGGGTGTATCTTCTTGGGAAGTTGTGCATTTTGGCTTATAAAGCAAATGCAAGCAAATCAAACTCATTCATTCATGACTATTTGACTTTGCTATTTTGCTTCTCTGTGCTATTCTCTAAGACAAGGGTTTGAGCATTTTCTGCCATTGGAGAATGAGATCTTCTTCAGTGTTGAGCATATTTGAGGTTGTGAGAGACCAGCTGAATCTGTGCATTTGTGAGGGCTTCCATTCAGGAGTCCATTGAGCTTCATCTGGTTTAATCTGAGCAGGTATTCATCATTATTCAGAGTGCAGGCCAGGGTTTCATCTGGATTCATCTACCTTCTGCCATTTCCAGCTTCAGAGTGTCCAGTTGCCAGAGGCCGTACATTTGACCTTGCTTGGCATGTTCTTCTGGAGAGGCGTGTTTCTCCTTGAGGCAAAAATGCCTTCTTTCTAGCCAATTTCAATATTGCATGTTGGGCGTCCCATCTTCTCCATCATTTTCCTCTAGTTATTCTGCAAGAGAAGTCAGATTTGTAGCTCTGGTGTGCATGCTTGTTGTTTCCAGCCATTGTTGCTTGGCAAACTTCACAAATTCTTATTTAAATAATCTAGAGCTTTTAGGGTACGTCTATAGTTTGTAAATTCATTGTATGTATTGTCAATGATGATTTACAATACCTGTTAAGCATTTATTTCACGTATTTTGCTTTTATATGCATTTATATGGTGTATGCCCCTTCTACTTCTCTCTAGAAATTTCTCTAAAAAACGAAAAAAACACAAAAAGATAAGCAAATTTACACAGGGGTTTTGTGGGAGCCAACTGGGCTCATCTCAGTGGTATCAGAGCTCAATAATCCTGCCAGCCTAAGGGGTTATCATCATATGCGTCCTTATCAAGGCAGGTATAACAGGTATTATTCATGCAAGAGGCCTAGTAATCACAAAAATCAGTTTGAGGATTACACCTTTGATAATCCATTCGAAGAAATGGGTGACAAAGAAGAGATTGGGGATCCTCACAATAGAGCTCAGAATGAGGACAAAGAGGTCCAAGACATTCTGAGAGGCTTGGTAACAGGACAAGAACAAGTGGCTAACGCATTAGCAACAGGTCAAGCACAGGTGGCTAACACACTGCAGCAATTAGGCACAGCAGTGCAACATTTGATAGGCCAGAGGATACCACAGGAGGAAGATGGCAGTGTGCAAGGACAACCACACCAGAGAATTACCCCTACCCGCACCTATGAGAGACCCACACGTCCTATCTTTGCCAAGCGTGATCCAGTTGATGGCCACATGGAGGGAGAAAGTGACGTAGTATTCACAGACAACATCATGACTTTACATGATGAATGGGAGGCTTTACCCCAACGAGTTCAAGATCACCTGAACTTTGATAGATTCATGAGCGAAAAGAGAGAACATGGCAGGAATAGAGTTGACAGGAGGCCTTGGGATAATAGAAACAATGATCTCAGACAAGCGACCAATAAACTCACTCTTCCCACTTTTGATGGCAGTGGTAGAGTCACAGCAAGAGCTTGGATTAGCAAGCTTGACACATTTTTTACTCTACGACCAATGGCGGAAGATGATGCCATTAAATTCTCAGCATTGCACTTAGACGGTGTAGCCCATGATTGGTGGCACCATGGAATGATCACCCTGCAACATGATTGGATAACAACATATCGGGAATTCACAGATAGACTTGTGGAGAGATTTGACAAAAAAGACCCTGAATTGTACTTCAGAGACTTAGCACAGCTCAAACAATTGGGTAGCTTGGAGTCTTATATTGGAGAGTTCCAGAGAATTTTGGTTATGGTCACAGGAGTATCAGAGAGAAGGCTGGTCATTCTCTTTGTGGAAGGGTTTTTTGAGCCAATGAAGGGCTGGATTAAAGCCTTTGATCCTCCCACGTTACAGGAAGCCATGAGAAAGGCTCGTAGTATGGAACTTACTACACCTCGGAGTAAGTTCAACTCGAATGCTTCCTCATCAAATAGGGAAGGAAAATCTGATTTTTCATCAAATAGGGACAGCAGACCTGATTTTAAGATATCAGAAAATTTTGATCAAAAGAAATTGTTTTCAGCCCCTCTAGATTGTGAAACAATGAACGATTTACAAAGGAGAAAGCTTTGCTTCTATTGCAAAGGGCCCTATGACTTAAACCATGACTGTCCTCTCAAGCCAAAAGGACAAAATAGACAGTTAGAATGGTTTTATGATGAAGAAAATAATTCTGATTTTTCAGACCAGCAAGCTGATGAAGATGGTTTTAAGGAAGAACACTCAAAAATTTTGGTTTGAAAAAGAGGTTGGTCAAAGAGTCATATCATTACTTGACACAGGTGCAACCCACAATTTCATTGATGCTCGTTTAGTGGAGAGAAGAGGGATTCAGACTCAGCAGTTTGAAGGCATCAAGGTTAAGGTTGCAGATGGTTATACTCTCAAATGTGAGAGGATGATTCCGGATCTGCCCATGAAGCTCAACAATTTTGAGTTAAAAGCAGATTTTTATGTGGTTACAATGGGTGACACTGATGTTGTTCTTGGCATGAAGTGGCTTCATGCAATCGGTGAGTTCACTCTCAACCTTCGAGAGATGGAAATGAAATTTCAGGTTGAGGGAACAAATCACATTTTAAAAGCCATCAAGGACAGCAGTTTGAAGGTTATCACATTGAGAAGAATGGAAAGATTATTCGTAATGAAATGATAGAGTGGGCAGCAGAATGCAAGATGGTGCCTTCTTATGAAGAGCAGCATAAAACTCCATACCATTCCGATGTGTAGGTTCTCAGGGACAAACACGCGAAGGTATTCAGTGATATACCTCATGGTACACCTCCTGACAGGGGAATTGAGCACATTATCGAGTTAGAGGAGGGCACTAAGCCCATCATGATAACTCCTTACCGACACCCGAAGCAATTGAAGGATGAGATAGAGAAGACCATCAAAGAATTACTCGCTATGGGACACATCAGGCCGAGTAAGTCTCCCTTTGCTTCTTCAATAGTTTTGGTGAAGGACGGTACACTCAAGATGTGTATCAATTACAGGATGCTAAACAGGAAAACCATCAAGAACAGGTATCCTATTCCACGCATTGATGAGTTGTTAGATGAGCTTCATGGGGCTTGCTACTTCTCAAAGATAGATTTGAGGACAAGGTATCATCAGATTAGAGTCCGAGCAAAGGACATTGAGAAGACCGCCTTCACATGTCATTATGGACATTTTGACTTCTTGGTTATTCCTTTTGGGTTAACCAATGCGCTAGCCACCTTTCAGTCCACGATGAACAGGGTTTTCCAGCGGCAGTTGAGGAAGTCAGTGTTGGTGTTCTTCGATGATATTCTTGTTTACAGCAGGACTTGGTAGGAGCATTTGGCTCACTTAGATGTCATGTTGAGCATACTGGATAGGGAGTCCTTGTACGCCAAGGAATCCAAATGTACATTGGGCATGGGCGAGTTGCTTTATCTGGGTCACATCATCAACAAAGAGGGTGTTAGCATGGATCTTGACAAGGTTCGTGCCATTGTTGATTGGCCTGTTCCAGAGACCTTGACACAACTCAGAGGATTTGTTGGTTTGTGTGCTTTCTACCGTCGATTTGTTAGTGGGTTTTCACAACATGCAGCACCCCTTACAGATTTGACGAAGAAGGGAGCCTTCGTTTGGACGCCTCAAGCACAGGAGTGTTTTGAGTGGTTCAAACATTTGATGACAACATGCCCAGTGTTAGCGTTGCCAGACTTCACCAAACCATTAGAGCTTCACTGTGATGCTAGAGGAGAAGGTATTGTTGCAGTAATCATGCAGGACTGTCATCCAATTGCTTTTGAGAGCAGGAAGCTAAGGGGTCCTAAGAGGAGTTTCAGCATCTATGATAAGGAGATGTTGGCTATCATGCACGCTATGGCCAAATTTAGGCAATATCTTGTTGGCAGCAAATTTTGTGTCAAAACGGATCATAACAGCCTGAAACATTTCCTTGGGCAGCGAGACCTGAATGAGAGACAACAGAAGTGGGTTAGTAAACTACAGTCATATGATTTTGACATTGCATATGTCAAAGGGACACAGAACGTAGTTGCTGATGCATTATCTCGCCGGCCTCACTTGAGCTCCATTGCAGTGATTTCAGAGGATTGGAGTCACTTGATACTTACAGAGTATGCCAAGAATCCTTGGGCTTCTGGAATAGTTGACGGGACTATACAAGATGGCAAGTACTCTCTTGTGAGTGATCTTATCATTTACAAAGGAAGGATATTTCTAGTCCCAGGTTCTGAGGTGAAGAACAAGGTTTTGCAGACTCTTCATAATTCACCCATGGTTGGTCATCCCAGGTACTTTAAAACCTACAGGCAGGTATGGGAGAGATTCACGTGGAAGGGTCTCAAATCGGATATTCTTTGGTTTGTCAGGGAGTGCTTTGTTTGTCAGCAGAACAAACAAGACCATACTTACCCTACAGGGTTATTACGGCCGCTTCCTATTCCTAAGGGGAAGTGGGAATGCTTGTCGATGGATTTCATTACAGGCTTGCCGAAAGCTCAGGGTAGAGACAACATTTTTGTGGTAGTTGATCGTTTGACAAAGTATGCTCATTTCTTTCCGATCACTACTACTTACTCAGCTATTCAGGTGGCAGACTTGTTCTTCAAAGAGGTATTCAAGTTACATGGGTTACCTTGGAGTATAGTCAGTGATAGAGACAGCAGGTTCATGGGTAATTTATGGCAGGAGTTATTCAGACTTTATGGGACCGAGCTTACTCCGAGTACTAGCTACCACCCTCAACCAGATGAACAGTCTGAGATTGTCAATAAATGGGTGGAAGGATATCTGCGGATTATATCTCTAGACAGCAGAAGGGTTGGGTGAAGTGGTTATACCTTTGTGAGTACTGTTACAATTCTACCCACCACATGTCCATCCAGATGTCACCTTTCTGAGCATTATATGCCTATGATGCTCTGAGTTTCATTGATTTGCTGCTAAGCAATTGCAGAGTACTGAGTGCTAGTGATCTGTTACAGGAAAACTAGGATATTATGAGAGCTCTTAGAGAGAATATTCAGAGGGCTCAGAATCAGCAAAAGCAGTATGCGGATCAGAGGAGGATTGAGCGGTCTTTTGAGGTTGGTGATTTGGTATACCTCATGCTACAACCCTATAGGTAGTCCACTCTTAGGAAGAGGAGCTCTGACAATCTCAAGCCATGCTACTACGGGCCATTTGCCATTGTCTGGCGAGTTGGTGAGGTGGCTTATGAGTTACAGTTACCAGTAGATAGCAGGGTACATAATGTGTTTCATGTATCACGCCTCAAAAAGGAGTTGGGAAAACACATAGTTCCTTCCATAGCAGCATAAATCGTTTGGGGAAAAAATCAGCAAACCAAAAAATCAGGATTTTTTGAAAAATCGTGAAAAAATCGGGAAAAAATTGGATTTAAAAAAAAAATATTAAAAAATACTTCTGATGTTTCCCAGATTTACGCATATGCCCCACAATATGATAGATAAGAATATGTAAAAGCAATGAATATATAAAAGAAATGAATTGAAAAGACCCTGGTCGACTTCGCGTGAATTTTTTGCAGACAATCGGGTGCTCAAAACTCCACCAATCTCCCTTCGCAGCACTTGCATAAACTTCCCGTGTCGTGAAAACTCGAAGGCGGCTTCGATTTGTGAAAATAACGACTGGCGCGAACCTATTAATAACAAAAAAACACACATTTTTCTGGGTTTTTTCGCGCGTTTTAGGGTTTCAAATTTTCCGCGATTTTTTAACGATTTTTTTGACATTTAAATCACAATTTAAACACGATTTTCAACGATTTTTCGTAGGGTCAACGAAACCCAAAAAATCGGGAGCAATGCAGATTTTTGCGATTTTTTGCAGATTTATGCTTCTATGGTTCCTTCTACAGATTTACCACCCTTGGATGATGAGGGGAGATTGATTTTAGTACCTGAGGCCATTCTGGAGTTCAGAGAGCGTCCTTTACGGGGGCGGGTTCTTGGGGAGTATCTGGTTAAGTGGAAAGATATGCCGGCAGAGGATGCAACTTGGGAGGGTGACAATATTTTACAGCATCCAGCTTTGAGTTTGCTTGAGGATAAGCAAATTCGAGGAGGGTGGACTATAATGTCCCCATTATTTTAGCTCAGTTAAGGAGCATGTTGAGTTAGCCTATCTCTTGGACCCTTGTAGGCTAACAGGATCTGGTTAGAGGGTCAGTGGCCATTTTGGTGACTTTGTCATTCTCACCCCTTCAGCTTCAATATGGGATTCAGTACGAGCATTTGGTGTTCAATGTTCGCCAGCTTCTGACGGCACGGAAAGATACTGAGTTTGGAGGCAGTTACGATATATTTTGTGGTTAAGTTAAATATTAATATTTAACTTAAATGGACTATTATTATAAAGTCAATTTGACTTTATAAAATTAAAAGCCACTTAAATTTATCATAAAGTGTAAATGTAAACAAATCTAATGGCAAGTATAAGAGATTAAGGGTTCTATAAGTATTCTCAGTTTCATAAATCTACCAAAAGCTAAGACACAGATTTTCGACTTCCAGAATTACACAGATTTTCGACTTCCAGATTTAATGATAATTAATGTGCTGAATGCAGAACATTGTTCGATTTCTATGTCTGCATATCAGTGAAGGATTCGCCATATGTATGTTATGAAACCCGGCCTCTAAGAGACACGTCTCATGAGAGGACGTGTCTCCACGAGTGGAGACACGTCCACTCATGGGACGTGTTCTTTAGAGTGCGGGTTAACACACAGTTAACAATGCATTAGTATATCACATATACACTAAACAGCGAATAACAATATAAGTTTCGATTTAGAATATTAAATATGATTCGCATTTTTATACTCATAAATTCGAATGATATGATTTTCAGAAATAACGATAAACTCAATCAGGTATGAAATACGATGGTGCTTGCAGCAATCGATTTCCAGATCTGACCGACGCTATCTTTCAATAACACTCCCTCTTAGCTAGGGAAGATGTATCAAATCGAATAACTAGAGATATCACCTAAACACGTGATATCTAAGACATAATATGATTTCTCAATATTGTCAAGTCACATGACATTCTTCATATCATATCTTATTATGGTATGTGCACTGACATCAAGTCACATGATGTCTACCATAATTCATGGCATATCCATGGATATAAATATCCACCATGATTATCTCTTAAGGATCATAATGATCTACAAATGATATCAAGTCCCATGATATCAATAAGAGACACTATCATGACATGTCCATAATATCAAGTCACATGATATCTATCATGATAGTTTGATCATTGTAG
Source organism: Sequoia sempervirens (assembly GCA_007258455.2). Classification (NCBI taxonomy): domain Eukaryota; kingdom Viridiplantae; phylum Streptophyta; class Pinopsida; order Cupressales; family Cupressaceae; genus Sequoia; species Sequoia sempervirens. The sequence continues at coordinate 195,908 of VDFB02217768.1, forward strand.
AGTCGTCACTTTACAATGTCAATTACAAGTGTACATTATTAGAAAGATCGTCACCTTTCAATAATGCATACAGAAAAGTAGGCCCATAAAGTCATGGAGTCACACACATGACAAAAGAGTTTACACATTAAACATCTTTATATATATTAGTACAATTTATAAACAATTTGTATTTCAAACATAAATAACAAATTACATTTCAACCATACCAAGTTTCTTCCTGAAGTGCTCCATCTTGATTCGGGAGAGAGGCTTGGTGAGAATGTCCGCAGTTTGATCATTTGTACTAATATACTCCAACTGAATTACTTTCTTTTCCACCATATCTCTTACATAATGATAGGGGATCTCAATGTGCTTCGATCTATCATGAAAGACAGGATTTACAGAGAGTTTGATGCAACTCTGATTATCACAATGAATAATTGTAGGATTCAAGGGTTCACCAAAGAGTCCCACAAGCAATTTACGAAGCCAAACTGCTTCTCTTGCACCCATGGAGGCTGCAATGTATTCAGCTTCTGTTGAGCTCTGTGCAACTGAAGATTGTTTTCTGCAAATCCAGGAGATCATAGCCGATCCTAAACTGAAGCAACATCCTGATGTGCTTTTGATGGTTATACTTCCAGCCCAATCTGAATCAGAGTACCCATGAAGATCTAGTTGATCATTCTTGTAAAGAAGACCATATCCAATAGTGCCTTGAAGATATCTCAAAATATGTTTCACAGCCATTAAGTGAATTTCCTTTGGCTCACACATGAACTGGCTGAGAACATTCACTGCATAGCAAATATCAGGTCTGGTGTTAACCAGATACATCAAGGATCCAATCATCTGTCTGTAAAGGGTTGGATCTGCACACTTGGATTCTACTGCTGCTTCTTTCAATTTGTGAAGGTTGGTTTCCATAGGTGTAGACATCGGTCTACAGTCCAACATTCCAAATCTTTTCAAAATATCAATAGTATACTTCCCTTGATTTAGTATAATGCCCTCTGATTTCTGCCATACTTCTAAACCTAGGAAGTAGTGAAGAATGCCTAAGTCTTTCATGTCAAATTCAGAAATTAGATCCTGCTTCCCTTGAGCAATGAGGTGATCTTCTCCTGTTATCAGCAGATCATCAACATATAAAATAATTATTAGCATATCACCTTTGATTACCTTGAAGTAGAGATTGGAGTCGGCCTCATTCTTGGAAAATCCTAATCCCAAGAGATAGCTGTCAATTCTTTCATACCAGACCTGGGAGCCTGTTTAAGTCCATAAAGAGCTTTCTTCAGTCTGCATACATGTGAGTCAGGTTTATGTATCACAAAACCTTCAGGCTGTTCCAGATAGACTTCCTCTTCAATGGTTCCATTCAGAAGGCAGTTTTACATCCATTTGATGGATCTTCCAACCTTTAGCTGCTGCAATGGCTAACATTGCTCTCACTGATGTGTAACGGGCAACAGGTGCAAATGTTTCTTCGTAATCAATACCTTCCTTTTGAGAAAAACCTCTGGCCACAAAACGTGCTTTATGTTTTTCTATACTGCCATCAGCAGCATGCTTGATTTTAAAGAGCCATTTGGAAGAGACAACAGATTTCCCTTTTGGTCTAGGCACTACATCCCATACATCATTCTTTAGAATGGACTGATATTCCTCTGTCATTGCATCTTTCCATGCTTGATTTTTGAAGGCTTCTGAAACACTGACAGGTTCGGAGTTTATGATATCGTTCATAAGGGCAACATAGCTAGAGAAGCGTTTGGGTCTTTTGCTCTCCCTGAACGTTCCTTTGGGTGCTACATGATTCTCTGCTTCTTTGATCATCTTCTTGGCCCAAAGTGGTCTCTTTCTGCCGTTGACATCTGTATTCTCATTTGAAGTAGAAGGAAGTTCATGTGACATTTCCTCAGGATGCTCCCTCTGAATCTCAGGAGCAAGTTCCATTTCAGGTACTCTAGGGGAATAGGTTTCAGTCTCACTAGAACTTCTTGCCCTCTTGAATGCAATGTCTTCTTCAAAGATAACATCCCTACTCAATTCAATTTGTTTCTGCCCGGGTATGTAAATCCTGTAGGCTTTGGAGGTTTCACTATATCCCATAAATATCCCTTTCTTTCCGGAAGGTTCAAGTTTGAATCTCTTCTCCTTGGGCACATGAATATAGACGGGACAACCAAAAATCCTAAAGTGACTAATGTCAGGTTTTATGCCAGTGAAGGCTTCTTCAGGAGTTTTGTTGTCAAGATGAGAATGAGGACATCTATTTTGGATGTAGACAGCAGTCTTAGAGGCTTCAGCCCAGAAAGAGGTTTCAATGTTTTGGTCAAGCAACATTGCTTTGGCAGCTTCTACAATGGTCCTATTTTTTCTTTCAGCAACCCCATTTTGTTGAGGGTTGTAAGCCACTGTGAACTCCCTCTTAATTCCAGCACTCATACAGAATTCCTTAAAAGTTTCAGAGGTGTATTCTTTCCCATTGTCTGTCCTTAAGGTTTTTATTTTCTTTCCGGAGAAGTTTTCAGAGAGGGCTTTAAACTCTTTGAACCTTTTGAGGATTTCTATTGACTCTTTACATTTAAGGAAATAGATCCAGGTTTTCCTAGAGAAATCATCTACAAATATGACATAGTATAGAAATCCTGCTTTAGAGGGTACAGACATGGGTCCACATAAGTCTGAGTGAACCAATTCTAACACATTTAGGGTTTTGCTCAAACTATTTTGAAAGGACCCCTTTGTATTCTTTCCTAAGGCACAACCTTTGCAAGTTCCTTCATGAGATGGTTTTAACTTAGGTAAGCCTGTTACAAGTTTTCCTACAGAAGGTAGGGCACGGAAATGAAGGTGTCCTAATCTTCTATGCCAAATCTCATTTGAATCAAAAGTGTCAAGGGTAAGGGCTTGATTTACTTCAGTGCAAAGTTTGTAAAGGTACCCTTGTCTCACACCTATGATTTGGGCTTTCTTGATTGTTGAGTTCTTAGGCCATGCTAGAACTTTCCCATCCATAAAGGTAACTCTATAACCATTGTCTTCAAGGGCAAAGATGGATATAAGATTCCTTTTTATTCCAGGTACAAATAAGACCCCAGTGAGTTGAAGAGAGAGACCAGATTTCAATGAGATGGAGCAAGTTCCAACCCCTTTCACTTGATGTGTAGAGTCGTCCCCAATTGTGACATCTTCATCAGATTCTTCAGTCATAGTGTCTAAGTGTTCTCTAAACCCTGTGATGTGCCTCGAAGAACCACTATCAATCACCCAGTTGTTGATATTGTTAGATACTTGACTAGATAACGCTGAATAGAACACAAAGTTTTCAGATTCATGATCTGAATTTGACTTTCCTACTTTGGCAAACGATGCTTGTTGTTTAGATCTGTCAGGGCACTTCATTGCATAGTGGCCATATTGATCACATCTAAAGCATTGTACTTGAGAGATGTCTTTCTTTTTAGAGGATCCCTTTCCATTGGAATTTCTCTTTCTTTTGAAAGATCCTTTCTTGAAGGAGTTTTTCTTATTCCTTTTGTTAGAGGATGTGTTGAGTACATGAATGTCTTCATCTACGTTTTTCTATTTGTTTTCTTTTGAGGAGAGCCTTGTTTCTTCTTGGAGGCAGTCAGTTCTTAGCCTGTCAAACTTAGGAAGTTTGGATCTTGCACTTATTCCTTGAACGAATGACTCCCATGAGTTTGGTAGGCCTCCTAGTGCAATTAGAGTTAATTCTTTGCTATCAATCTGATATCCAATTGTGGATAATTGATCTCTCAATTCAATAATCCTCATGAAGTATGCATTAATGGACTCTCCTTTCTTTATTTGAGCATTGTTGATTTGCCTTTTTAAAGCAAGAGTCCTGCAGGTGTTGATGATCTCATAAGTTTTCTCAAGAGATTTGAACATATTGTATGCAGTTTCATGTTTTGCTACTATGGGCACTATATGATCTCTAACTGCATCTACAAGGATTTTCATGGCTTTTTCATTGTTTTCTACCCATTGAGTTTTCTCAGGTTCAGACTTAGGTTCCTCCAGATTTTCTCTCACAAGTGAGTCTAACTTATGTTCCTTAAGGATCATCATGATTCTAAACTTCCATGATGTGAAACTGTCTGCTCCAGCAAGGCGATCTTCAAATCTGATCACACTTGACATTATGAAGAATGTGAGTAAATTCGATTTTTAGAAAATGCGAATTTTCTAGAGCAAACTGATATTAGATCTGTTTGGGATTCGCACAACGTGGCTCTGATACCATGTAAATGTAAACAAATCTAATGGCAAGTATAAGAGATTAAGGGTTCTATAAGTATTCTCAGTTTCATAAATCT